>CM064518.1:27294735-27329735 GCA_032716605.1 Paralithodes platypus | reverse complement strand
GGTACTTATTGCTCTTTGTTCCTTAAACTTCTGGCTTATATAACTATAAATAATGGTAATGGACTCAATTGTGCCCTTCTCAGTCAATAACACATTAAACGACAGGGCGAGCATCCACATAAGAGATTTAGTGATAACTATACTCCTTAGCAGCTAATTTATCGATACTTAAGGGGAGGTTCCTAGTTTGTTTCCTACTCCTCCAGGAATCTTAAAATTTCACCCCCTTGACCCCCTTTCAAGATAAATTTGTACATTTTTCGGTAGAAAAATGTCCCGGCCGAAGGCCGATTACTCTTAAATTACAGGCTCGCTATCGCTCGCCAGGATAAAATCGACACCTAAATGGCACGAAAGATCTTAAAATTGACAGAATGGGGCGGAAATTCTTAAAAATCACCAAACTAATGGGGCAAACGTCTTAAAATCTCAAAAGCAATGGGGCTAGACATGAGGGAGAAAGGGGTCAAGAAGAAAATCCCTCCAGTGGACATCTCCCCTTAATGGACATATATGAACCTCCTATGTCTCTGCATCATAATAACACCAAGTATATATATTTAAATTTAAATATCTTCAAATTCCGTGTGTCCAGGCATTTTGGCTTGAACGTCCCTTGATTTTGTCCCTGTCACTCTTTCAACTCTGGGGGGAGGCACTCGCTACAAGCAGTTCTGCCTTTTGTCTCCCTCACTCACATAGAAAACTAAATAGCACTACAAAATATTCTAAATAACTGAGAAATCTTGATGGGAACTTTGGAATTTACCGTCAGTTGAAAAGAAACCGAGTATAGACATCGTCTAGTAAGAGAGAGTGGCCATCTTTTTCTTTGGACGACATTTTGGTGCCTAAATTATCAAAAAGCTTATAGATTATTTTTGATCATGCAGAATGTATATCCAAAGACCAAACTATATATCCTGTATCAGTGTTGTCCAATGTCTATTTATTATGGTTATGGAGATATTTGATTATAAGGAGAGGGAAATATCACTATGGGCAGCAATATGGCGGTGCTTGGCCGATCTCTGTTACTATAGGGTCTCTAGTGATAACCTTCCTGACTGCTAGAAGTTAATCCTAATCCCAAGCGGAGTATAATCGCTTACTGTTTGAAAATGTTAAACAAAAATAAAAAAATAAAAATAAATAAAAATAAATAATAATAATAATAATAATAATAATAATAATGATGATAATAATGATAATAATGATGATAATAATAATAATAATAATAATAATAATAATAATAATAATAATTCAGTTAGTCATACGATATAATAACTAGTCTAACAGCTTGGTAACCCTTTCAAGATCCAATTACATATATATTCGGTTTTCTGGCTACTAAACGATTTTTATTCAGATTAGGACGGGTATATTATGGCATTCCAAGGGTTAATCAAGATAATCTTCACCCTTATAATTCCCAAACATCCTTCCTAATCGGTATACTATTCTCCAGTGATAGCCAGAATAAACTGCCAGCATGCGTCATCATCTTCAAAGGGTTAATCATTAAATATTATCTAGGATCAATACATATTCAATGCCTTCGTCATCATCGTACTAAACACGTAAAAAACAATGGTTGCAATTGTAGTCTATTGGTAAATCTTAAATTATGATATTAGTTTTCACATCTAACAATATACGTTTAGTTAAGGGGAGATTTCCAATTGAGGGATTTTTTTCTTGACTCCTTTCTCCCTCATGTTTAGCCCCATTGCTTTTCTAATTTTAAGACGTTCGCCCCATTATTTTGACGATTTTGAGAACTTTCAACCCATTTCTATCAATGTTAAGACCTTTCGTGCCAATTAGGTGTCGATTTTATCCTGGCGAGCGATAGCGAGCCTGTAATTTAAGAGGAACCGGCTTTTAGCCGGGACATTTTTCTACCGAAAAATGTACAAATATATCTTGAAAGGGGCTCAAGGGGGTGTAATCTTAAGCTTGAAGGATATCTACGGACCAAACTAAAAACCTCCCCTTAAAGAATGACCTATAAGAGATCAAAATGCCCTAAACTGACCCACGTAGTCTTAACCCTGTCAGTATCAGGATGCCTTTTCCCACTTTACTCAGGCTGTTTTAGACGATATATTAAGCTTCGGAAAGTCCTATAAGAATAAAAGTGGCAAAGTATATATCGATTACCTTGCTAAACTAAATTTCTATCTATCTATTGCCGAACGCCTTACTCCCCTTTATGAGGGTGGCCATACACAAAATGCCCCCAAGCGGACCTATCCCCTGTGAGAAGTACAACCCGTGCCAGTTTGCTGAAGGACTTACCGGATTGACCACTAAACGTAGGGTCCGTCCGATTCCGAGGCCTTCTATGTACCTTTGCAGCACTAAACTAAATGCAAGATTCAAATGGAGAGCCACAATGAAAGGAATAAAATACGTCCTCACATACTGAAGTAGTTAAGGGGAGACTGGCCGTTTGTTTGGTCTGTTAATTCATGTATTAATATATGTTTTTAGTTTCCTCCCTAGACCTAAATCAAGCTTAGAAAAACACCCCCTAGACCCCCCTTCAAGATAAATTCGTACATTTTTCGGTAGAAAAATGTCCCGGCCGAAGGCCGGTTCCTCTTAAAATTGCAGGCTCGCTATCGCTCGCCAGGAAAAATCGACAACTAAATGGCACGAAAGGTCTTAATAATTGACAACGAAATGGGGCGAAAGGTGTTAAACTCGCCAAACTAATGGGCCGAACGTCTTATAATCTCAAAACTAGTGGGGCTAAACATTAGGGAGAAGGGGGTCCAGAAAAACGGTCTGCCTCCCCTTAATACAAGAGTGTAACGCCAGCCCTATACCGAGCACCCCCCCTTGGAATGCCACGGTGGTCCGCTCATCCCTAACACCAAACCCCTTGTGTTACCGGCGACGCCTCTGTATTCTGGCTGCTATTAGACGATTTTATTCAGTTTAAAAATAGCCTCCCGCAAATTAACAGGCTTCGAACTATCTGACTTAAGGGGAGATGGTTCACTTTTTGGGCGATTTTTGCATGTATTCATTATTTTTCTAGTTTCCTCCCTAGACCTCCATCAAATAAAAAAAAAAACATCCATTAGATCCCCCTTCTAGATTAATTTGTAAATTTTTCGGTAGAAAAATGTCTCGGCCGAAGGCCGGTTCTTCCAACATTACAGGCTCACTATCGTTCGTCAGGGGAAAAAATCGACACCTAAATAGCACGAAAGGTCTAAATATTGACGAAGAAATGGGGCGAAAGGTCTTAAAATCTACTAACTAATGGGGCAAACATCTTAACATCTGAAAACTAATGGGGCTAAACATGAGGGAGAAAGTGGTGCAGAAACCCGGCCCATCCGCCCTTAATTTCACCATCTTGTTACCTTGCCTGCTAAAGCGTCTGGCATGCCCAATAATAATTTAACCCTTTCTGTACCGCGACGTCCTTTGCCTTATATTCTGGAAACTATGAGCCGATTTTATTCAGCTTAGGAAGGAGGTGTACCCATGTAAAGGTGACCGACTATCTCAATTAATCCTTCTAGCTAACCGACATCCTTCTTAAGGGGAGATTTCCACTTGAGGGATATTTTTCTCGACCCCTTTCTCTCTCATGTTTAGCCCCATTGCTTTTTAGATTTTAAGACGCTCGCCCCCTTTAGTTTGGCGATTTTAAGAACTTTCGCCCCATTTCTGTCAATTTTAAGAACTTTCGTGCCATTTAGATGTCGATTTTTTCCTGGCGAGCGATAGCGAGCCTATAATTTGAGAGGAACCGGCCTTCGGCCGGGACATTTTTCTACCGAAAAATGTACAAATTTATCTTGAAAGGGGGTCTAGGGGGTGTAAATTTAAGCTTGATGGAGTTCTAAAGAAACTAAATACCTCTCCTTAAGCTTCATAAGATCGTCTAAATGTAGCAAACATCTAATACTAAAGACGTCACCGGTACAGAAGGGGTTAAACTCTTTCCAGTACGATGACGCTTTACTCTACATATTCTGGCTAACGGTAACGGTTTTCATTCAGCTTAGGAAGAGACTCTAGGGATCTATGGGGTACAAACTCAATGAACCCTCTGACCTCCAAAGGTTCGACTAAGCTGAATGACAGCCACATTAGCATGCAGACAGGGGCCTCCGTACTAAAAGGGTTAATGACACTAACGGCATGAATTTATTTGGCCATCTGTGCTTGTCATGCAGCCTGCCTAGCGTGGTAAATGGCCGGGCAGGTCGACCAATTCATTACTGCTGGCGGATGATGACTTTATTACGGGAGCCCATCTAGCTTTTTGTCTCATTCTCTCTCTTTGGCTTGTATCCATTCGGCCCCATTCAGCCTACTGTTTTAAGACATT
This sequence comes from Paralithodes platypus, assembly GCA_032716605.1. Classification (NCBI taxonomy): domain Eukaryota; kingdom Metazoa; phylum Arthropoda; class Malacostraca; order Decapoda; family Lithodidae; genus Paralithodes; species Paralithodes platypus. Next base: position 27,325,378 of record CM064518.1, on the reverse strand, counting down.
TACCCCCATCCAGGTCTCAATATTTTCCTGGCGAGCGGTAGCGAGCCAGCATATATATATATTTGTGTTTTCACAGCAAGCTAAATTTGTAAATTTTTCGATAGAAAAACATCTCCGGCGAAGCCGGATTTCTCCATACAATGCTGGATCGCTATCGCTCGCCAGGAAGAAATCGACACCTGGATGGGGATAAACGTCTTAAAACAGTTGGCTGAATGGAGTTACAGAGGTTAGAGTTTACGATTTCTGCCCAACCTAGAATGAATGGACTATAGAAATGGTTATACCTCGTCTGAACTAATGGGCCGCAGAAAAGCGGCCCATCCCCCTTTAACTGGACTATAGCAAAATATACTGACGAATATTGCCAGGACTAAACAAAAGTGGCCAAGGGGGGGTAATAAGAGCAACCGCACCATGACGGGGGAAAACACTACGCCTCGGGTGGGTGGGTGTTGGTTGCCTCCTTCATTAATTAAGGGGAGATTTCCACTTGAGGAGACTTTTTTTCTTGACCCCTTTCTCCCTCATGTCTAGCCCCATTGCTTTTGAGATTTTAACCACGTTTGCCCCATTAGTTTGGTGATTTCTAAGAATTTCCGCCTCATTCTGTCAATTTTAAGACCTTTCGTGCCATTTAGGTGTCGATTTTATCCTGGTGAGCGATAGCGAGCCTGTAATTTGAGAGTAATCGGCCTTCGGCCGGGACATTTTTCTACCGAAAAATGTACAAGTTTATCTTGAAAGGGGGTCAAGGGGGTGAAATTTTAAGATTGCTGGAGGAGTAGGAAACAAAGTAGAAACCTCCCCTTAACCAACAGGAACAGGAAACCCACGGGGCTGCTTCTTGCTCAAGTTTTTTTATATCCAGGATTTTTATAAACCTTTTTTTTGTGATGTTTGAGTCATACTAATTGGTCATTTACACTTTTGTTTTGTTTTGTCGAATACATAGTGAATATTTCCCATACACGGTTTTAACTAGTATTATTTGTATTGTAACTTACTTTGCCTGCTTAACATAGACACATATTTGCACCCGCGTATATACAGTACACGCATACATACATACTAACATACTGGATATGAATGGAAGTACACATAAATACATTTATCCATCTGTCTAGGTATCGACTATCAACCATTAACCATTTCTCTACTGAGGGTGGCTTTTTAATTTGCTTCTAGCTGTATTAAGAGGATTCTGTGCAGTTTAAGAAGGATCTGTGGTAGTAAAACGGGTTAAGTGAGATCATTCGCAGCCTGTTAATTGCTGGACGCCCCGTCGAAACTAGATACAATCGTCTAACAGTAGCCAGATTAAAGTTAACAGGAATTCACTGGTACAGAAGGGGTTAAACGGATCAATCAGTTCATATGCTTGTCCGCCCGTCAGTTTATCAATAACACTCATTTATGCTGCAATTAACTTGTATTGATAGTCATTTATGCTTGAATTAACTTGTATCGATAGTCATTTATGCTTTAATTCACTTGTATTGATAGTCATTTATGCTTCAATTCACTTGTATTGATAGTCATTTATGCTGCAATTAACTTGTATTGATAGTCATTTATGTTTCAATTCACTTGTATTGATAGTCATTTATGCTTCAATTCACTTGTATTGATAGTCATTTATGCTTCAATTCACTTGTATTGATAGACATTTATGCTTCAATTAACTTATATTGATAGTCATTCGATTGCTTGTTTTTAGTGTTATTTCCTGTGTGGGTGTCATCACTATTCGGGCGTGTCGTGGCGCAACCCAACGGCCCTCCCTGCAGCCAGTCAGGAGGAGATCCTAATTATAGTAACAGAGATCGGCCAACCTCCCCCCATATTGGTGCCAAAGGGGGTACAGTAGTTTCCTAGTTTTGGACTCTTGTACCTCCATATCCATAATAATAAACACTTGGGAATACTGGGACAGAATATATAAATTGGTTTTTAGATACATATTCTCCTTTAACAAAAAAAAAAAAAAAAAAAAAAAAATCACAATAAATTAATAAAATAAAATAAAATAAAATAATAATAATAATAATCTATCTATCTATCTACCTATATATATATATACAGTACCGGTATATATATATATATATATATATATATATATATATATATATATATATATATAAAAAACCTCGTTGTTTAATGATTGAGGCACCAACATGGCGTCCAAAAGATGTCCACTCTCCCTTACTACAGGATCTCTAGCCAAGAGGAGGAGGAGGGTTTCTTTAGTAAACATAAACCAGACAACTGCACATTAATTATTACATCATTGAATTCAATTATTACATTAAAATACATTCAATTATTACATTAAATTATTACATTAGACAACTGCACATCAATTATAGTCAAAATATATACTTGGTCAATACCGGTACCCTTGCTCATTAACTGTATCATTGTCAGTTGGCGTCATTTATCTTTGACACTTCTCTTTGGTTCATCATAGTTTGTCACGAGTTACTATTTGGTTTAGGTCATAGACGAATCAATTTAAGGGGGAGGTAGTCGCTTTTTATGGACCCCCTTCTCCCTCCTGTTCAGTGTAGAAGTTTTGACATTTTAAGACGTTCGTTCAGTCAGTTTGGCGATTTTGAGACCTTTTATCCCATTGCATTGGCAATAATAAGACTTTCGTGTCATTTAGGTGTCGACTTTTTTCCTGGCGAGCGGTAGCGAGTCTGTAATTTTAGAAGGAATCGGCCTTAGGCCGGGACATTTTTCTACGGAAAATTGTACAAAATTATCTTGAAAAGGGGGTCTAGGGGGTGTTTTTGGTTTAAGGGGGTCTAGGGGGTGTTTTTGGTTTAAGGGGGTCTAGGGGGTGTTTTTGGTTTAAGGGGGTCTAGGGGGTGTTTTTGTTTGTTTAAGGGGGTCTAGGGGGTGTTTTTGTTTGTTTAAGGGGGTCTAGGGGGTGTTTTTGTTTGTTTAAGGGGGTCTAGGGGGTGTTTTTGGTTTAAGGGGGTCAAGGGGGTGTTTTTGGTTTAAGGGGGTCTAGGGGGTGTTTTTGGTTTAAGCTTGATAGAGATCTAAGCGAGGACACTCAAAAATAAAGTTAAAAAGTTAAATATATAGACCAAAAAACAAGCACTACCCCCCTTAACATCCATCTCTAGATTGAATAGACATTATCAAGATTATCGCCGAACTATTGACTTGTTATATACCTTTATCATGCTCATGCTTGTCCCCATTAGTTTTGAGATTTTAAGATGTTTGCCCCATTAGTTTGTCGATTTGAAGACCTTTCGCCCCATTTTCTTTAACACGGTTAAGACCTTTCGTGCCCTTCAGGTGTCGATTTTTTTTCCTGGCGAGCGACAGCGAGCCTGTAATTATGGAGGAATCGGTCTTTGACCGTGACATTTGTCTACCTATAAGTGTACACATTAATCTCGAAGGGGAATCTAATGGATGTTTTTTAAAAGTTTAATGGAGGTCTAGGGAAGAAACTAAAACATAAAGTAATATATATATATATATATAAATAGACCCCCCCAAAAAAAAATAACCACCGTCACCTTAAGGGGAGGTATTTACTTTGTTCCCTAGACCTCCATCAAGCTTAAAATTATACCCCCTTGAGTCCCTTTCAAGATAAATTTGTACATTTTTCGGTAGAAAAATTACCCGGCCAAAGGCCGGTTCCTCTTAAATTACAGGCTCGCTATCGCTCGCCAGGATAAAATCGACACCTGAATGGCACGAACGGTCTTAATATGGGGTGGAAGTTCTTAAAATCGCTAAACTAATGGGGCGAACGTTTTATAATATCAAAAGCAATGGGGCTAAACATGAGGGAGAAGGGGGTCAAGAAAAAAATATCCCTCAAGTGGAAATCTCCCCTTAATGCTATAGTACTATTTAGCACCCAGAATGATTTATTTGATAACTCAAAATTTCGATAGAAGTTCTTTAATTAAGCTAAAAGGAGCCATTTCATTCAATATCAATTTAACAACGAAATGATTTACCTCCCTGGGCCTCAGAGGGAATTCACATTTATTGGAAAACAAAAGTATGCCTGAAGTATAGTCACTTATAAAAATATGCCTAAAGTATAGTCACTTATAAAAATATGCCTAAAATATAGTCACTTATAAAAATATGCCTAAAGTATAGTCATTTATAAAAATATGCCTAAAGTATAGTCACTTACAAAAATATGCCTAAAGTAGTCACTTATAAAAATATGCCTAAAGTATAGTCACTTATAAAAATATGCCTAAAGTATAGTCACCTATAAAAATATGCCTAAAATATAGTCACTTATAAAACTATGCCTAAAGTATAGTCACTTATAAAAAATATGCCTAAAGTATAGTCACTTATAAAAATATGCCTAAAGTAGTCACTTATAAAAATATGCCTAAAGTAGTCACTTATAAAAATATGCCTAAAGTAGTCACTTATAAAAATATGCCTAAAGTATAGTCACTTATAAAAATATGCCTAAATTATAGTCACTTATAAAAATATGCCTAAAGTATAGTCACTTATACAAATTTGTGAACCCAATGTTTTTCTTTATGCAAATATAGGAATCTGGATTGATTTTTGGGTGAAACTTACTTGTCAAGAACTAGTAAGTATTGTTTTATAGTTCATTAAGGGGAGATATCCACTTCAGGGATTTTTTCATTTATCCCTTTCTCCCTCATGTTTAGCCCCATTGCTTTTGAGATTTTAAGACGTTTGCCCCATTAGTTAGGCGATTTTAAGAACTTTAGCCCCATTTATGTCACTTTTAAGACCTTTCGTGCCATTTAGGTGTCGATTTTTTCCTGGCGAGCGATAGCGAGCCTGTATTATAAGAGGAACCGGCCTCCGGCCGGGAAATGTTTCTACCGAAAAATGTACAAATTTATCTTGAAAGAGGGTCAAGGGGGTGTAATTTCAAGCTTGATGGAAGTCTAGGAAACATACTAAGAAACACCCCTTAATAGACAACTAAATTCATTTGTTCGTTTCCAGAGATATACTTCCACAATTAGAAATAGGAGGGGGGGTCCTCAAATTGTTAGGAGTGACTGTACAAGGTGGCTAAAAGGGCGGGGAGGGGCGGTAAGGGGGTGGGGGGGTGGGGGTGGGGAGGAGTCCGGACCGGTAGTTATTATGGCATTGTCATTTTGCCATCTAACCACTTATTTTTATAATTCAATTTACCTACGTGTTTATAAATATAAAACCTTCTAGCCTGTGTATCGTGTATAGCTTCCGAGTTCATAATTACGGTCACCTGGCTCTCTTTATTAACAACGATATCCAGAACCGGTATCCTAATTATTAGTATATGTGTATGGTCAAATATTATATAATACTGATTTATATGTATTATAATATATGCCTCATTGCATATCCCCGATGATCTATGGTTAAAGGGAGGTTTTTAGTGTGTTTCCTAGACTTCCATCAAGCTTCAAATTACACCCCCTTCAAGATAAATTTGTACATTTTTCGGTAGAAAAATATCCCGGCCGAAGGCCGTTTCCTTTTAAAATGCAGGCTCGCTATCGCTCGCCAGGAAAAAATCGACACCTAAATGGGACGAAAGGTCTTAAAAGTGACATCAATTGGGTGAAAGTTCTTAAAATCGCCAAACTAATGGGGCGAACGTCTTAAAATCTCAAAAGCAATGGGCTAAACAAGAGGGAGAAGGGGGTAAAGAAAAAAGTCCCTCAAGTGGAAATCTCCCCTTAAGAAAGAAGGAAGTGATGATTTTTTTTTGTTTTTTTTGTTTTTTTTGACCCAAGATGGGTCTAAGAGGGGAAAGAAGAGGGAAGGGGGTAAAAGAGGAGGAATTTATGAAGTACAGTAGTAGATTAAAGTTGGCGGGCAGACCACCTTGCTATTTTAGGGATATTATTACTTTATTACAGTTATTTCTTTTTCAGGTGTCTAGTTGTCATTTTGTGTCTTTTATCCGTTCGTTACAGATAGTACATCCTTGGTTGACTTCTTGAGTACATTCGATAAGCCTCCCATTATCAGAATGATATTGACGTTCTACTTCAATTTTACAGGATTCCTCTTCGGTTCTCTTCGGACTTTTTCTTTCGGAGGAGGGGGGGGGGGGGGGGGGGGGGGGGGGGGGGGGGGGGGTGGGGGGGGGGGGGGGTGGGGGGGGGAGGGGGGGGGGGGGGGGGGGGGGGGAATGGGGGGGGGGGTGGGGGGGGGAGTTATTTTTTGAGGTAAGGGAGACTCTCGTGATGTTTCTATGTCTTCTTGTAGTTGTTGGTCTATTTCTTCTTCCTATTCATCCTCCTCCTTGCCAAGCAACCTAGAAGGGTCACTAGACCTGTTGTTGCTTGATTTCCTTTGTACTCCTTTGTACTCCTCATGGTCTTCATTCTCTTCTTCTTCTTCATCTTGTTCAGCAGTTTCAGACAGATCGATTGATTCATCTTCCTTCTCCTCCATTGTGGGGTCCTTCCTCTGTTGAGTTTTCTTGGTCTGGTATTTTGGTGGTTGGAGAGCTTCTTGTGGGATTTTTATGGATGGTGGTTGTTGTGCTGCAGTATTAAGGGGAGGTATTTAGTTTGTTCCCTAGACCTCCATCAAGCTTAAAATTACTCCCCCTTGAGTCCCTTTCAAGATAAATTTGTACATTTTTCGGTAGAAAAATGTCCCGGCCTAAGGCCGGTTCCTATTAAATTACAGGCTCGCTATCGCTCGCCAGGATAAAATCGACACCTGAATGGCACGAAAGGTCTTAATATGGGGTGAAAGTTCTGAAAATCGCTAAACTAATGGGGCAAACGTTTTATAATATCAAAAGCAATGGGGCTAAACGTGAGGGAGAAAGGGGTCAAGAAAAAAATCCCTCAAGTGGAGATCTCCCCTTAAAGGTATTATGTGGCTCAAATGATGTTTATTTGAGCCAGCAATAGCCTTCGCCGTTTCTATGCATGCATATATTTTTGTATGCATAGTGTGTTCTTCAAGTCTTCTTGGTGTTGTTCTGATGATGGTTACTTGGGATCTGCCTATAGAAGGGTTTGGACAGAAACAAGATACAGGCAGTGGAACAGAAGATAGTGGAAGTAGTGACAGAAGAACGGTATACTTATTTTCGGTTTTTTCTAGACCCCCTTCTCCCTCATGTTTAGCCATATTAGTTTTCAGATTATTTAGATGTTTGCCCCATTAGTTTGTCGATTTTAAGAGCTTTCGCCCCATTTCTTTGTCAATACTAAAGACCTTTCGTGCTATTTAGGTGTTAATTTTCTTCCTGGCGAACGATAGTGAGCCTGTAATTGTGGAAGAACCGGTCATCGGCCGGTACATTGTTCTACCAAAAATTTACAAATTAATCTAGAAGTGGAATCTAGCGGATTTTTTATTTAAGCTTGATGGAGGTCTAGGGAGAAGAACAAAATATATATAAAAACAAATGAGGAAATAAATACGTCTATCCCTCCTAAAGGGGAGATTTCAACTTGAGGGATTTTTTCTGGATCCCCTTCTCCTTCGTGTTTAGCCCCTTTAATTTTTATATTTTAAGACGTTTGCCCCATTATTTTGGCGATTTTAATAACTTTCGCCCCATTTCTGTCAATTGTAAGACCTTTCGTGCCATTTAGGTGTCGATTTTTTCCTGGCGAGCGATAGCGAGCCTGTAATTTAAGAGAAATCGGCCTTCGGTCGGGAAATTTTTCTACCGAAAAATGTACACATTTATCTTGAAAGGGGGTCAAGGGGGTGTAATTTTAAGCTTGATGGAGATCTAGGGAACACACTAAAAACCTCCCCTTAACATGTGAGAATCCAGCATCACAAATTCTTGCAATCAAGGCGAGTCTCGAACCGACTCTGTACTTTTACTTTGCTTCACCCGACAATCCAGTCAATGTACAGTCGCGCTAATAAGTCATTACTCGGCACCAAGTATATTTCGATCAATAATGGGTAACAGCAATGTCTAAAACTTGATTTATTCGTTTCGAGTGAGATAGAAAAGCATGCTCCTACAAATACCCACCCTGTTCAACATCTGACAGACATTAATACAGCACAGAGAGAGCCAAACGTAATGACAGCTGAGACATGACTTATTAACGCCACTGTACGACTACTGACAAACGTTGGTGAGCTTTTGCGACTTTCTTTATGCAAATATATCCATTGAGATTGGTGTTCAGATAAAGTCAGATATACTGTATATGTAAAATATATACATAATCAGTAGGTATTAGTATATAGCTGATTTGCTCTGTACAGTCGCGCTAGTAAGTGATGTCTCGGCACCAAGTATGTTTTGATCAGTAATTGGTATCAGCAATATCTAAACTTTATTTCTTCATATCGAGCGGAATATACAAACATGTTCCTACACTTACCCACCCTATTCAACATCTAACAGACATTAAAACAGCACAGAACAAATGTAATGGCAGCTGTAACATGACTTATTAGCGCGACCGTACATTAATTTAAGGGAAGATGGGCCGTTTTTTTGGTCTATTATTTGAATTATTCCTTTATTTCTTAGTTTCTTCGCTAGACATCCATTAAACTTAAGAATACATCCATTAGATACATTCTAGATAAATTTGTACATTTTTCGGTAAAAAATCCCGGCCTAAGACCGGTTCTTCCAACATTACAGGCTCACTATCGTTCGCCTGGGAAAAAATCGACACCTAAATAGCACGAAAGGTCTTAATATTGACAACAAAATGGGGCGAGAGGTCTTAAAATCGACTAATTAATGGGGCAAACATCTTAACATTTGAAAACTAATGGGGCTAAATATGAGGGAGAAAGTGGTCCAGAAAACCGGCCCATCCCCCCTTAAATGCATATATTTGCATAAAGAAGATCGCCAGAGCTCACGAACATTTGTCAGTAGCTGTACAGTATACAGTATCAAGCTTTCTTCTGTCTTCTCAACTTTCTTTACAACTGTCTCGGAATAAGTTTCACCAACACTCTCGTCTTCGATCTGGCCATCTATTTATTCAAAGAAATATATAAATAATATATATATATACTGTATATATATATACCGGTATATATATATATTTGTTTTTGTTTGCATTACATAAGAACATAGAATCAGACGAAATACACACACTAGATCGCTTTACCTACACGTTGCAACATTACTTGACATCCATTCTTGACGTTGCAACATTACTTGACATCCATTCTTGTGTAATATTAATAATATACCGACCTTAAGGGGAGATGGCCCGGTTTTCTGGGCCCCCTTCTCCCTCGAGTTTAGCCCCATTTTTTATTTTATTTAGATTTTAAGAAGTTTGGCCCATTAGTTTGTCGATTTTAATAACTTTCGCCTCATTTCGTTGTCAATCTTAAGACCTTTCGTGCCCTTTAGGTGTCACTTTTTTTCCTGGCAAGCGATAGCGAGCCTGTAAATAACGAAAATTGTACAAATTAATCTCGAAGGGGGATCTGATGGATGCTTTGTTTGTATTAGTTTGACGGAGGTCTAGGGAGGAAACTAGAAAACAATGAACACATTAACACATGGACCACAAAGTGAACCATCCCCCCTTAAAATATGTTGTATGGAGGGTGAATGAGTGACACAAAATGGTGAGCAAGTTGTCCGGCCTGTGTAGTGTAGTCCAGAGCAGGTGGCCGGACGGAGCAGGGTTGGTTCCGCTTCATTTCCTCTGGGTGTGGGGGTGGGGGTGAGTGGGCGTGTGGGGGGGGGGTTGATAGCGGTCCTTCACTAGGTGGTAAAGTCAGGGCTGCGGGTGTGAATGTGGGTGGGTGGGTAAGGGTAGTGATAAGGTGTTACTAAGTGCTAGGGTGTGGGGGTGAGTGGGCGTGGGGGGGGGGGGGGGGGGGGTGATAGCGGGCCTTCACTAGGTGGTAAAGCCAGGGCTATGGGTGTTAATGTGTGTGGGTGGGTAGGGGTAGTGGTATGGAGGTGTTACTGAGTGGTAGGGTGTGTGTGTGTGGGGGGGGGGGTGATAGCGGGCCTTCACTAGGTGGTAGAGCCAGGGCTGTGGGTGTGAATGTGTGTGGGTGGGTAGTGGTAGTGAGGTGTTACTGAGTGGTAGGGTGTGTGTGTGTGTGTGTGGGGGGGGGGGGGGGGTGGGTGATAGCGGGCCTTCACTAGGTGGTAGAGCCAGGGCTGTGGGTATTAATGTGTGTGGGTGGGTAGGGGTAGTGATAGGGAGGTGTTACTGAGTGGTAGGGTGTGTGTGGGGGGGGGGGGGGGGTGATAGCGGGCCTTCACTAGGTGGTAGAGCCAGGGCTGTGGGTATTAATATGTGTGGGTGGGTAGGGGTAGTGATAGGGAGGTGTTACTGAGTGGTAGGGTGGGGTGTGGGAGTGAGTTGGTGAATGGTAGTGGGGATGCAAGTGGGTGGATGAGTACAAAGGAGTACAACGGGAATCAAGCAACAACAGGTCTAGTGACCCTTCTAGGCTGCTTGTCCTCTAAAACACTGAGGATCAAGTGTCCAAACAGTGGTTTAGAGTGGGTAAGGGAACATTGGAAAGGGAACTACTGCCCTGGAACTAATACCCGTGGCAGGATTAGGAAGTTAGTAGGGTACAGATGGGTTAGTAATTGAGGGGGGGATAAAATAAAGTTATTCATTTACAAACGCAGTCAGTCGCGGGTTTGATGCGAGATATTTGTCTAAGCGAAGTTTAAATGAATCAACGGTGCTGCAGTCTATAACGTCTCGGGGAAGCCCATTCCACAAGTTGACAACTCGATTGAAGAAGAAATACTTAGATTCGTGCGAATTAAAAGTTTTACCTATAATTTTGCAACCATTTCCCCGCTTGTAATTAGATTGGTCGATAGTGAAGTACTTACTACAGTTCATATTGTCGATGCCTTTGATGATTTTGAACACTTGAATTAAGTCGCCTCTTAATCTGCGCTGGGTTAAAGGAAATAGATTTAATTCTCCAAGACGCTCCTCGTATGGTTTGTTATTTAGACTAGGTATCATTTTGGTAACTCTACGTTGAACTCGTTCTAGCTTGTCTATATCTTTTTGGTAATAAGGGCACCAGGATTGAACGCAGTATTCCAGAAGAGGGCGGACTAAGGAATTGTAAAGGGTTAGGATAACGTCTTTGGATTTATGCTCAAATGACCTGCCTATAAAGCCAATTATTTTGTTTGCCTTCTTAACAACTTCTGAACATTGTTGACTCGGTTTTAGGTTATTCGATATTGTTACTCCCAGATCGGTTTCTCTGTTTACATTCTTAAGCTGAGTGCCATTCATCGAATAGTTTGCTTTCTCATTTTGGTATCCGATATGTAGTACTTTACATTTTTGTCCGCATTGAAACTCATTTGCCAAATTTGGGCCCAACATGACAACTTATCTAGATTGTGTTGCATATCGTCAACTTGTTCTTTTGAGAGTACGCTATTTGCAATTTTTGTATCTTCAGCAAATTTTGAGATTGTACAGGTGAGACCCTCATCTATGTCATTGATGTAAATTAGAGAGTGAGTTGGTAGTGGGGGTATGTGTTAGGGTAGACATGACTGAGTGGTAGGGTGAGGGTTGTGGATGCTAATGGGGGTGCAAGTGGGTAAATGTTAGTTGTGGTATGTGTTAGGGAACAATGTTACTGCGTGGTAGGGTGAGGGCTGTGAGAGTCAGTGGTGGATGGCACGGGGGTTGGGGAGGGGGGGGGGGTGCAAGTGAATGACTGATAGTGGAGTTATTATGTTAGGGTAGATATGACTGAGTGGTGAGGAGGTGTGTTAGTGAGGTTATAGTGGGTACAAAGGATGTGGGTGTTGTGTTAAGGTGTGTATTGTGAAGGTGGTGTGTGGCTCAAGTCCCTACAGTAGATAATTATATTCTTGAAGCTATGATGGGGTGCGGATATTAATGGGTAGTCATTTCTGAGTAGTGTGTCACTGTGTTTGGTAAATGTCCTTGATATTGGTTAAGTTAAATGGGAGGTATGTATGAGCTTGAGAATGATGAGGATGGTTGGAGGGTGTGCGATGTTTATAGATGTGTGTGTGTGTGTGTGTGTGTGTGCGTGTGGTTGTGTGTGTGTGTGGTTGGTGTGTGGGGAGAGTGTGTGTGTGTGTGTGATGTGACGTGTGTTTTTATGGTGTGGGTGTGATAATGGGGTGGTGAAGGTGGAACAAGGATGCGTGATTGGGTAGTTCAGGAGTGGTGGTGATGGTGGGTGTAAGTTGGTGGAGAGGAAGTGTTTTGGTTAAGGGGGAAGGATTTATATTTTTGGTTGAGGTTCTCATATTTATTATTGTATTTTGTTGTTTCTTCCCCAGACCTCCATCAAATTTAACCCTTTCACCCTTATGACGCGATTTTGAGCCTATTAGGGATACTTTAAAGCCTTTGTTACCATCAGGGGTATTTATAAACCTTTAGTTTAGTTACTTCAACCTCTGCAGTTGTCTTTGAGTTAGCTGTGGGCAGACAACTAATTTTGGAGAGGAGAAAACTCAATTTTTTATTGCTAATCTGGCAACCTCTGCGTCATAAAAGCGTGAAAGAGTTATAACAAAACATCCATTAGATCCCCTTCTAGAATAATTAACACATTTGTCGGAGCTCTCCTAATTCACAAAACTGAGGCACATAATGAAGAAAGTCAATTTTAGGCTGAAACCGGCGCAACTTGCTGAGAAACCCAACTATCAGGAGCTTCGGGTTTCGGTCGTTTCGCTCACATGTCTATTATTAAGGGGAGGCAGAGGTATGTTTAGCCCCAATAGTTTGTGTGAGATTTTAAGGCGTTTTGACCATGAGTTTGGCTATTTTACCACTTTCGTCCCATTTCCTTGTCAATTTTTAGAACTTTCGTGCCATTTAAGTGTCAATTTTTTCCTGGCGAGCGATAGCGAGCCTGCATTTTTTAATAAGACCCGGCCTTCGGTCAGGACATTTTTCTATCGAAAATTGTACAAATTTATCGGTCTAGGGAGTATTTCTTTTTAAGTTTGATGGAGGGCTAGCGAGGACACTAAAATAATATATGAATGAATACAAAAATAGACTAAAAACTAACCACTGCCCCTAAGTCGCATATGAAAGAACGGGATAGGGTAGGGTAGCATTGGTTAGGATATATCATGCTATGTTATGTTGGCATTAGTTAATATATCATGCTATGTTATGTTGGCATTGGTTAGGATATATCATGCTATGTTATGTTGGCAGTAGTTAATAGTAAGGTTAAGGGGGGGTCACCGGCTTTTTTTTATCTTTCTCTCCTTTTCTCTCATTCCCAAGCTTGTATCCATTCGGCCCCATTCAGCCAACTGTTTTAAGACGTTTATCCCCATCCAGGTGTCGATTTCTTCCTGGCGAGCGATAGCGAGCCAGCATTGTATGGAGTAATCCGGCTTTGCCGGAGAAATTTTTCTATCGAAAAATGTACAAATTTAGCTTCCTGTCAAAACAAAACTATATATATGCTGGCTCGCTACCGCTCGCATGGAAAATATTGACACCTGGATGGGGGTAAACGTCTTAAAACAGTAGGCTGAATGGGGCCGAATGGATACAAGCCAAAGAGAGAGGGGGAGAAAGAGAAAACAAAAAGCGAGGTGGGCTCCTTTAAGCTTGGTTAGATTATAATGATCAAGTTACAATACCTTAGAATGTGATAGGCTGGGCTATGATTGGGTTAGGTAAAATAGGTTAAGGATAAATTAGAATTGACTTAAGAATTAGGATCACCGTATTTCAAGACAGCTTAAGTTAGGATGAGATAGGTTAAGTTTAAGTTATATCTTACAATGTGTGAGATAATCAACTTTGAATTTGGGCGAAATGATAGTGGGCGAAAAGTAAGTACGCCCCGAAGACGACGAGCACGGAAAAATTGCAATAAAAAAAATAAAAATAATAAAAAAAAAAAAATAAAAAAAAACAAGAAAAAAAAAATAATAAAAAAATATATATAAAACAAATAAAAATATAAACAAAATTAACTGAATGAACCAGAGCGAATGAGAGCTAGAACGAAAGAACGATATCGATAGAACACGAGTACGAAAACAATTTACAACACAAACGAGTTAAATATAAAAAAAAGAGATAACGGAAAACAAAAGCGAAAGCAATATCCAACACGAGGTATATTGCGGTTATATATCGATGTTTACGGCTTTAATTTCCTTAAGGGGAGGTTTTTAGTGTGTTTCCGAGACTTCCATCAAGCTTGAAATTACACCCCCTTGACCCCCTTTCAAGATAAATGTAAATTTTTCGGTAGAAAAATGTCCCGGCCGAAGGCCGATTCCTCTTAAGTTACAGGCTCGCTATCGCTCGCCAGGATAAAATCGACACCTGAATTGCACGAAAGGTCTTAATATGGGGTGAAAGTTCTTAAAATCGCTAAACTAATGGGGCAAACGTTTTATAATATCAAAAGCAATGGGGCTAAACATGAGGGAGAAAGGGGTCAAGAAAAAAATCCCTCAAGTGGAGATCTCCCCTTAAGAAATAGGTGTTGTCCACGAATATTTATGAGTGGGCTAAAAGACTATGGCATCTTAGTGTACAATCGGGGGTATTAAGATAGTGTTGTCATAGATTCCAGTGGTTGTCGCTCAACGAGTGGGAGTGGTATCTTTCTAGTTACTGGGAAAAGTGCTTATTCCTCAGAGTATTAAGTCAGTGTCCGAAACTTTGTGAAATATCTGACAACACTTATTAACCTCGACTGTACATTAGATCAGTCTGTTGGAAGTTTCATTGACATCACTCCAGTACTGGGGGGACCAACACCGAATTATATATTTTGACCAATTTTATTATGGTCTCTCACTTGTAACTCAAATAAAATTTTACAAACAACTATCTTTAGAATTGTGATATGCGTGTTGAACTCCACCATTGTAACTATTTATGTGAAAACCCGCAAGATAGAAGTTAAGGGGGGTCACCTGCTTTTTTTCGCTTTCTCTCCTTTTCTCTCTTTCTCTGGCTTATATCCATTTGGTCCCATTCAGACAACTCTTTTAAGACGTTTATCCCTATCCAGGTGTCGATTTCTTCCTGGCGAGCGATAGCGAGCCAGCATTGTATGGAGAAATCCGGCTTTGCCGGAGAAATTTTTCTATCGAAAAATTTACAAATTTAGCCTGCTATAAAACAATATATATATACTGTATATATGCTGGCTCGCTACCGCTCGCCAAGAAAATATTGACACCTGGATGGGGGTAAACGTCTTAAAACAGTAGGCTGAAGGGGGCCGAATGGATAGAAGCCAAAGAGAGAGGGAGAGAAAG
Source organism: Paralithodes platypus (assembly GCA_032716605.1). Classification (NCBI taxonomy): domain Eukaryota; kingdom Metazoa; phylum Arthropoda; class Malacostraca; order Decapoda; family Lithodidae; genus Paralithodes; species Paralithodes platypus. The sequence continues at coordinate 27,310,122 of CM064518.1, read as the reverse complement.
AGTAAACAAGCGAGGTGGGCTCCCTTAAGTAGGTGCACGATTTTGGTGAAAATAATAGCCCATCGACTATGAGCACCCGCAGGCTCGACCCCTTTACTTGGGCTCTCCCACTAGGAACAATATTTGTGCAGAGATTCATATATTTATGAATATAACTAGACCAAAAACATTGGTGTAGCATCAGCTGTTTGTAAGATTAAGGGGAGGTATTTAGGCTGTTCCCTAAGTTTTCATCAACCTTAAAATTACACCCCCTTGAGTCCCTTTCAAGATAAATTTGTACATATTTCGGTAGAAAAATGTCCCGGCCGAAGGCCGGTTCCTCTTAAGTTACAGGCTCGCTATCGCTCGCCAGGATAAAATCGACACCTAAATGGCACGAAAGGTCTTAATATGGGGTGAAAGTTCTTAAAATCGCAATAAACTAATGGGGAAAACTTTTTATAATATCAAAAGCAATGGGGCTAAACATGAGGGAGAAAGGGGTCAAGAAAAAAATCCCTCAAGTGGAGATCTCCCCTTAAGTGTCTGGAATATCAGGGATCACGGTATTTCGCTATTTTATTTATATATATATTTTTTTTAAGCGTGATCGCCCCTAATGTTACAACTATAGTCTATTCACTGTAAATAGGCGATAAATCATGACCTCTATCCTGTGTAACTAAAAAAGGGCTAGAGCAAATTGGCTGTAAATTTTCACATCTATTCCTTGACTGACTCTTCCCAAATGGTAGACATATTAGCTCAATTAGCTCAATTACTCTAGTCGTTTTTGAGTAACAGAGGTTAGAAATCATGATATTTCGCCTACTTACAGTGGATAGACTATAGCATTTCCTGCGTGGGTCGTGTACGTAGACTGCGGACGTGTATTGCATGTGTAGGAATTCAGTTCAGGTAGATCTATCATGGGCGATGTGAGAGCTAAAAGAAATATATCACTACGTTTTATCATGCACTGAACGCTCCTTTTACCTGTTTTTTTTTTCTCTCTTTCTCTCCTTTTCTCTCTTTCCATGGCTTGTATCCATGCGGCCCCATTCAGCCAACTGTGTTAAGACGTTTATCCCCATCCAGGTGTCGATTTCTTCCTGGCGAGCGATAGCGAGCCAGCATTGTATGGAGAAATCCAGCTTCGCCGGAGACATTTTTCTATAGAAAAATTTACAAATTTAGCTTGCTGTCAAAACAAAAATATATATATGCTTGCTCGCTGCCGCTCGCCAGGAAAATATTAACACCTGGATGGGGACAAACGTCTTAAAACAGTATGCTGAATGGGGCCGAATAGATACAAGCCAAAGAGAGAGGGAGAGAAAGAGACAACAAGCGAGGTGGGCCCCCTTAAGCAAATTTCCCCCTCGCATTTATACTGTATATGTCCATGTCCAACACTACACAGACCCCCAAGACTAATTTGGCTGGGAGCGGTTTGAAAGACTACAACAGACAGACAGACAGTTTGGCTGCGTGATAAACATGTACAGCCGCGCTTATAAGTCATGTCCCAGCTGTCATTACGTTTGGCTCGCTGTGTGCTGTACTAATGTCTGTCAGATGTTGAATAGGGTGGGTAAGTGTATATAGGCACATGTTTGTATATTTCACTCGATATGAAGAAATGAAGCTTAGATATTACTGATACCAATTATTGATCAAAACGTACTTGGTGCCGAGACATCACTTATTAGCGCGACTGTACAGACACTTATAAACAATCGTGAATCCCATATATAAATCGTGGATCCCATATGTAAATCGTGGATCCCATATGTAAATCGTGGATCCCATATATAAATCGTGGATCCCATATGTAAATCGTGGATCCCATATGTAAATCGTGGATCCCATATGTAAATCGTGGATCCCATATGTAAATCGTGGATCCCATATGTAAATCGTGGATCCCATATGTAAATCGTGGATCCCATATGTAAATCGTGGATCCCATATATAAATCGTGGATCCCATATGTAACTCGTGGATCCCATATGTAAATCGTGGATCCCATATGTAAATCGTGGATCCCATATGTAAATCGTGGATCCCATATGTAAATCGTGGATCCCATATGTAAATCGTGGATCCCATATGTAAATCGTGGATCCCATATGTAAATCGTGGATCCCATATGTAAATCGTGGATCCCATATGTAAATCGTGGATCCCATATGTAAATCGTGGATCCCATATGTAAATCGTGGATCCCATATGTAAATCGTGGATCCCATAATATGTAATCATAACTCTCTGCACTGCTATTTGGAGGGAACTTGCTTTTCAATAAATAGTATATATAGTTTTGTAATTAAGGGGAGATCTCCACTTGAGGGATTTTTTTCTTGACCCCTTTCTCCCTCATGTTTAGCCCCATTACTTTTGATATTATAAAACGTTTGCCCCATTAGTTTAGCGATTTTAAGAACTTTCACCCCATATTAAGACCTTTGGTGCAATTCAGATGTCGATTTTATCCTGGCGAGCGATAGCGAGCCTGTAATTTAAAAGGAACCGGCCTTCGGCCGGGAAATTTTTCTACCGAAAAATGTACAAATTTATCTTGAAAGGGACTCAAGGGGGTGTAATGTTAAGCTTGATGGAGGTCTAGGGAGCAAACTAAATACCTCCCCTTAACGTATAGAAAATTATATTCATAAATTCGATTCCAGAGATAAACTTCCATAATTAGAAATAGGTGAGGTCCAGGGTTTGTTATGAGTGACTGTACGCCGTGTATACCAGCGGAGGATTGGAAGGCAAGCCAGACTAAATTTAATACCAGCGGAGGATTGGAAGGCAAGCGAGACTGAATTTAATACCAGCGGAGGATTGGAAGGCAAGCGAGACTGAATTTAATACCAGCAGAGGATTGGAAGGCAAGCGAGACTGAATTTAATACCAGCGGAGGATTGGAAGGCAAGCGAGACTGAATTTAATACCAGCGGAGGATTGGAAGGCAAGCGAGACTGAATTTAATACCAGCGGAGGATTGGAAGGCAAGCGAGACTGAATTTAATACCAGCGGAGGATTGGAAGGCAAGCGAGACTGAATTTAATACCAGCGGAGGATTGGAAGGCAAGACAGACTAAATTTAATACCAGCGGAGGATTGGAAGGCAAGCGAGACTAAATTTAATACCAGCGGAGGATTGGAAGGCAAGCGAGACTGAAGTTAATACCAGCGGAGGATTGGAAGGCAAGACAGACTAAATTTAATACCAGCGGAGGATTGGAAGGCAAGCGAGACTTAATTTAATACCAGCGGAGGATTGGAAGGCAAGCGAGACTGAATTTAATACCAGCGGAGGATTGGAAGGCAAGAAAGACTAAATTTAATACCAGCCGAGGATTGGAAGGCAAGAGAGACTAAATTTAATACCAGCGGAGGATTGGAAGGCAAGCGAGACTAAATTTAATACCAGCCGAGGATTGGAAGGCAAGAGAGACTAAATTTAATACCAGCGGAGGATTGGAAGGCAAGCGAGACTAAATTTGCTAGAGCTGCTATACGGGTTATTGACCACTTGCGACTTTCTGGCTATAGGGAAGTTGGAGCTGTAGAGATCGATAGTAAATAGATATGCAATACTGATGTAGGTTTCTGATGGCTAAAGAGTAGGTTGAATTGGGTTTGATGTATTCATAAATGTAGTACAACCGCATTTTAGCTGATAAATTCTGCTCAATATCGATGTCTACAGCTCCAACTTCCTTATAGACTGAAATTCGCAAGTGGTCAATTAACCAATCTTGTGTGTTCTATCATCGCGTCGGTTGTTGGTAGAGAGAACACGAGAACAAGAACTCTAGTAGAAAGAGACCCAGAGAACGAGATGATGATAGAGCGAGAACGAGAGAGAACGAAAACAAGAGATAAAGATAATAAGAATGAACAAGAGAACGAGGATAACAGAGAACAACGAGAGAACGAGACTGAAAAAATAATAAATTTACCAAAAAGAACACGTCGAACTGTGAATAGTAAGAGAAAGAAAACAATAGAGAAGGAACGAGAGAACAAGCACATTAGATAAAGAGAACGCGAGAACAAGAACGAGAGAAAGAGAACGAGAACAATAGACAAAGAAAACGCGAGAACATGAACAAGAGAGAAAGATAACGAGAACAATAGATAAAGGGAACGCGAGAACAAGAACAAGAGAGAACGAGAACAAGAACAAGAAAGAGAACAAGAACAAGAGAGAAAGAGAACGAGAAAAATAGATAAAGATAACAAGATAACAAGAAAGAGAACGAGAGAACAATAACAATAGAGAACAAAAACAAGAGAAAGAGAACGAGAGAACAAGAACAGAAAGAGAACGAGAACAAAAATGAGAGAAAGATAACGAGATAACAAGAACAAGAGAACGAGAACAATAACAGAGAAAGAGAAAGAGAGAACAAGAACAGAAAGAGAACGATAGAACAAGAACAAGAGAGAAAGAGAACGAGAGAACAAGAACAACAGAGAAAGAGAAAGAGAAAGAGAACAATAGAGAACAAGAACAATAGAGAAGCAAAGACCCACACAGTATAACAAATGACCGACCTATATCTGTGCTCACTGCAGGCAGCAAAATTTTAGAGAAATTAGTGTGTGTTAGACTGGTTTCTTACTTGGAGAGAAATAATATTCGGATTGATAATCAGTATGGGGTTCGATCTGGAAGAAATACATAAATGGCCATTATGAAATTCTGTAGGGATGTTTTTGATGCTTTCGATAATAAACAATTTAAAATTGCCGTATTTTTTAATTTGAGTCGTGCTTTTGATTGCGTTGATCACAGTATTCTCAAGACTAAATTATCACACTATGGTATCACAGGAGTAGCCCTTAAGTGGTTTGAAAACTATTTATTAGATAGACGTCATTATGCGACATATCTCAACGCTAACTCTGATTTTCGAACTTGTAATGTTGGTGTCCCTCAAGGTTCTATATTAGGGCCAATTTTATTTTTACTATACATCAATGATATCCATAATGCTACAGACACTGGCCAGGCACTTCTCTTTGCTGACGACACTACATTTTATATTTCGGGGCAAAATCACCAATCACTTGTTGATATTATGAAAACACAACTTGATAAACTAAAAAAAGTGGTTTACCACAAACAAGCTAACAGTTAACCCTTCTAATACCTACTCTATTAAGGGGAGGTTTTTAGTTTTGTCCCTAGATATCCTTCAAGCTTAAGATTACACCTCCTTGAGCCCCTTTCAAGATAAATTTTTACATTTTTCGGTAGAAAAATGTCCCGGCTGAAAGCCGGTTCCTCTTAAATTACAGGCTCGCTATCGCTCGCCAGGATAAAATCGACACCTAAATGGCACGAAAGGTCTTAAAATTGACAGAAATGGGTTGAAAGGTCTTAAAATCTTCAAAATAATGGGGCAAACGTCTTAAAATTAGAAAAACAATGAGGCTAAACATGAGGGAGAAAGGGGTCCAGAAAAAAGTCCCTCAAGTGGATATCTCCCCTTAACCCTTCTAAGACCTACTCTATTAACCCTTCTAAAACCTACTCTATTAACCCTTCTAAGACCTACTCTATTAACCCTTCTAAGACCTACTCTATTAACCCTTCTAAGACCTACTCTATTAACCCTTCTAAGGCCTACTCTATTAACCCTTCTAAGACCTACTCTATTAACCCTTCTAAGACCTACTCTATTAACCCTTCTAAGACCTACTCTATTAACCCTTCTAAGACCTACTCTATTAACCCTTCTAAGACCTACTCTATTAACCCTTCTAAGACCTACTCTATTAACCCTTCTAAGGCCTACTCTATTAACCCTTCTAAGACCTACTCTATTAACCCTTCTAAGACCTACTCTATTAACCCTTCTAAGACCTACTCTATTAACCCTTCTAAGACCTACTCTATTAACCCTTCTAAGACCTACTCTATTAACCCTTCTAAGACCTACTCTATTAACCCTTCTAAGACCTACTCTATTAACCCTTCTAAGACCTACTCTATGTTATTATCAAGAACAAAGGGTAGATAATGAATGGGTACCCTTACAATTTAATGGATCTGATATTGCATGTAAACTTGAACATTCATTTTTAGGAGTTCTCATAGATAACAAAAAAAAAAATGGGAAGCTCAAGCAACTGCTCTCAAACTGAAGGGGAGGTTTTTAGTTAGTTCGCTAGACTTCCATCAAGCTTAACATTACAGACCCTAGACCCCCTTTCAAGATAAATTTGTACTTTTTCGGTAGAAAAATGTCCCGGCCGAAGGCCACTTCCTCTTAAATTACAGGCTCGCTATCGCTCGCCAGGACAAAATCGACTATCTAAATGGCACGAAAAGTCTTAAAATTGACAGAAATGGGGCGAAAGTTCTTAAAATCACCAAACTAATGGGGCGAACGTCTTAAAATATCAAAAGCAATGGGGGAGAAAGGGGTCAAGAAAAAAATCCCTCAAGTGGAAATCTCCCCTTAAGCTATCTCGACTGTGCGGTATCATGTATAAAATCAGAGATAAACTGTCGTTGCATGCACTCCGCCTTATACAATTGTCATTAATTTATCCCCACCTCTTATATTGCAATACCATATGGTCTTCAACATGTCAAGCTCAGCTGCAACCACTTTTTATTTTGCAAAAGAACATTGTGAGAATTATGACCCACAGCCCGCCCTAGGATGCAGCATACGCAGCCACTTTTTAATCTGTTGAAAATGAATGTTACGACTGAATGATATTTTTAACCAATCTCTAGCTATTCTTATATATATAAATCCCTAAATAATATAATACATTGTCCTATTGAATGTAAGTTTAAACATAATACCAATTATAATCTTAGACATGCAAACGAATTGGCAGTCCCATTCGTATCTTCCACCCAGTCACAATTATGTGTACAATATCGGGGTTGTCAGTTATATGGAACACACTTCCCAATGATATCAAGTCTTCATCCTCCATTAAGGGCAGATGTCCACTTGAGGGATTTTTGTCTTGATTCCTTTCTCCCTCATGTTTAGCCCCATTGTTTTTCTAGTTTTAAGACGTTTGCCCCATTATTTTGACTATTTTAAGAACTTTCAACCCCTTTCAGTCAATATTAAAACCTTTCGTGCCATTTAGGTGTCGATTTTATCCTGGCGAGCGATAGCGAGCCTGTAATTTAAGAGGAACCGGCTTTCAGCCGGGACATTTTTCTACCGAAAAATGTACAAATTTATCTTGAAAGGGGCTCAAGAGTGTGTAATCTTAATCTTGAAGGATATCTACGGACCAAACTAAAAACCTCCCCTTAATGCATTCACAAATCAAATCAAACATTACTTTATCATGCAATACACTCCAATATAGAATACCTTTTGGATTGAGACCACTTGATGTTTCTAATCAGTTTTTGTTTTATTTGATATTTTACTTTAAACATTGTGTTCTCTTCTTTTTAGTACTTGTTGCCTATTATATTGTAAGTTTTTTGTTTACCTCATAGCTGCCGTGTATCATTAGTGACAGCATCGTGTGTGTGTGTGTGTATGTGTGTGGGGGGGGGGGGGGGAGAGAGAGAGAGAGAGAGAGAGAGAGAGAGAGAGAGACGGAGAGAGAGAGAGAGCCAGAGAGAGTCAGAGAGAAAGAGAGAGAGAGAGAGAGCGGAGAGAGAGGAGAGAGAGAGAGAGAGAGAGAGAGAGAGAGAGAGAGAGAGAGAGAGAGAGAGAGAGAGGGGGGGGGGGAACACTTTAGAACACTTTTTACAGAATATTCTTCGCATACTTATTTGAACTAAATTGAATGGCTAAAACTTAAAATTATTCCTTAGTATTGTTAAAACATTCCATTATCGTAAAAATACCCTGGAATACACTATATTACTCCCGCATGAAGAGTATCTTACTTTATTATACAGTGCAATATAATGACAGTGATTAATGTAAAATATATTGTAGTTAAAAGTGGCACATATCCAAAACTGTTTAAACTCTTCTTCCAATCTATTTCTCTCCTCCTCATACCACTGGCACTCTGTCACTACACGTTCTAATGTCTCTTTCACTCTCATCCCTCCCACCACGCACTTCAGGCACTCTTCCACTCTCATCCCTCCCACCACGCACTTCAGGCACTCTTCCACTCTCATCCCTCCCACCACGCACTTCAGGCACTCTTTCACTATCATCCCGCCCACCACGCACTTCAGGCACTCTTCCACTCTCATCCCTTCCTTCTCATTCCTTGCAGTCTGGAACTATGCCTGATCAGTGGAAGATAGCCAACGTAACACCGATATTCAAAAAAGGCAGCAAATCCCTACCCAGTAACTATCGTCCAATTAGCTTAACCTCAGTTGTATGTAAAATGCTAGAAACGGTCATAAGAGACAGACTCGTAAATCACTTAGAGGAAAATAATATACTTAAAGATACTCAACACGGCTTTCGTAAAAAACGTTCCTGTTTAACAAACCTCTTAGACTTCTTCCACGATATCCTCAACCTCTACGATGAGAGTAAAGCTGTAGATCTTATATACCTTGATTTTCAAAAGGCCTTTGACAAAGTTCCCCACAAACGTTTACTGCTAAAACTAAAAGCGCATGGAATACAAGACGGTGTGTTGAAATGGATAGAAAATTGGCTCAGCGACAGAAAGCAAAGAGTAGTCATAAACGGTAAGGCATCAAAATGGACCAATGTAAGTAGTGGGGTACCCCAGGGATCGGTACCAATTCTCTTTCTAATTTACATCAACGACATAGATGAGGGTCTCACCTGTACAATCTCAAAATTTGCTGACGATACAAAATTGCAAATAGTGTACTCTCAAAAGAACAAGTTGACGATATGCAACACAATCTAGATAAATTGTCACATTGGGCCCAAATTTGGCAAATGAGTTTCAATGCGGATAAATGTAAAGTACTACATATCGGATACCTAAATGAGAAAGCAAACTATTCAATGAATGGCACTCAGCTTAAGAATGTAAACAGAGAAACCGATCTGGGAGTAACAATATCGAGTAACCTAAAACCGAGTCAACAATGTTCAGAAGTTGTTAAGAAGGCAAACAAAATAATTGGCTTTATAGGCAGGTCATTTGAGCATAATCCAAAGACGTTATCCTAACCCTTTACAATTCCTTAGTCCGCCCTCTTCTGGAATACTGCGTTCAATGCTGGTGCCCTTATTACCAAAAAGACATAAACAAACCAGAACGAGTTCAACGTAGAGTTACCAAAATGATACCTAGCCTAAAGAACAAAACATACGAAGAGCGTCTTAGAGAATTAAATCTATTTCCTTTAACCCAGCGCAGATTAAGAGGTGACTTAATTCAAGTGTTCAAAATCATCAAAGGCATCGACAATATGAACTGTAGTAAGTACTTCACTATCGACCAATCTAATTACACGCGGGGAAACGGTTGCAAAATTATTGGTAAATCTTTTAACTCACACGAATCTAAGAATTTCTTCTTCAATTGAGTTGTCAACTTGTGGAATGGGCTTCCCCGAGACGTTATAGACTGCAGCACCGTTGATTCATTTAAACTCCGCCTAGAGAAATATCTCGCATCAAACCCGCGACTGAGTGCGTTTGTAAATGAATAACTTTATTTTATCCTCCCCTCAGTTACTAACCCATATGTCCCCTACTAACTTCCTAGTCCTGCCACGGACATTAGTTCCAGGGCAGTAGTTCCCTTTCCAATGTTCCCTTACCCACTCTAAACCACTGTTTGGACACTTGATCCTCAGTGTTTTAGAGGACAAGCAGCCTAGAAGGGTCACTAGACAGTTGTTGCTTGATTTCCTTTGTACTCCTTTGTACTCCCACCACGCACTTCAGGCACTCTTTCACTATCATCCCTCCCGCCACGCACTTCAGGCACTCTTACACTCTCATCCCTCCCACCACGCACTTCAGGCACCCTTCCACTCTCATCCCTCCCACCACGCACTTCAGGCACTCTTTCACTCTCATCCCTCCCACCACGCACTTCAGGCACTCTTTCAGTCTCATCCCTCCCACCACGCACTTCAGGCACTCTTCCACTATCATCCCTCCCACCACGCACTTCAGGCACTCTTTCACTATCATCCCTCCCACCACGCACTTCAGGCACTCTTCCACTCTCATCCATCCCACCACGCACTTCAGGCACTCTTTCACTCTCATCCCTCCCACCACGCACTTCAGGCACTCTTCCACTCTCATCCCTCCCACCACGCACTTCAGGCACTCTTCCACTCTCATTCCTCCCACCACGCACTTCAGGCACTCTTCCACTCTCATCCCTCCCACCACGCACTTCAGGCACTCTTCCACTCTCATCCCTCCCACCACGCACTTCAGGCACTCTTCCACTCTCATCCCTCCCACCACGCACTTCAGGCACTCTTCCACTCTCATCCCTCCCACCACGCACTTCAGGCACTCTTCCACTCTCATCCCTCCCACCACGCACTTCAGACACTCTTCCACTCTCATCCCTCCCACCACGCACTTCAGGCACTCTTTCACTATCATCCCTCCCACCACGCACTTCAGGCACTCTTCCACTCTCATCCCTCCCACCACGCACTTCAGGCACTCTTCCACTCTCATCCCTCCCACCACGCACTTCAGACACTCTTCCAATCTCATCCCTCCCACCACGCACTTCAGGCACTCTTTCACTATCATCCCTCCCACCACGCACTTCAGGCACTCTTCCACTCTCATCCCTCCCACCACGCACTTCAGGCACTCTTCCACTCTCATCCCTCCCACCACGCACTTCAGACACTCTTCCACTCTCATCCCTCCCACCACGCACTTCAGGCACTCTTTCACTATCATCCCTCCCACCACGCACTTCAGGCACTCTTCCACTCTCATCCCTCCCACCACGCACTTCAGGCACCCTTCCACTCTCATCCCTCCCACCACGCACTTCAGGCACTCTTCCACTCTCATCCCTCCCACCACGCACTTCAGGCACTCTTCCACTCTCATCCCTCCCACCACGCACTTCAGGCACTCTTTCATTCCCCCAATCCACTTCCATGTTCTTCTATTAGTCTCCAATGCCCCTGCCCTAGCCTTAAAAAGCAGTTCAGCTCCCCAACTCCCGTCGTAAAATTCCTCTTTTCTCGGTGCCCCCATTGCTTCTATATCTTATATATATACAGTATATATCTCTATATATCTCCCTGCCATGTTAAACCCCAGGGAGATATTTCCTTTTCACATCTTTATCTCTCTGAAATACTGTTGGACACAAGAAACATCAGTATTTTTGGAGGGCAAGTAAACTTGAGGGGTCGCAAGACCTATTGTTGCTTGTTTTCCTTTGTACTCCTTTGTACTTTGTACTCGTGGTATACACACACGTAAAACCTGTCACAATTATTTTGATAAATTTGTCCCGGTTCCAGGTCAGTTGAACCAGTGCCACTTCAACCAGTGCCACTTTAACCAGTGCTAACTCAACCAGTGGCCACTTCAACCAGTGACCAGTGAGGGCGGGTGCCCAACCCCGAAAGGGCTTGAAATAGGGGAGCTATCCCCCCGCCAAAGGCGGCTTTCTAGGGCCTTTCCTAGCTGATGCTGAGAGGATTGGGTTCTAGTCATGTGGTGATGGGCTGGTCTATCAGAGTCAGAACTGAGCGATCTCTGCCATACCCATAGCTTACTCTGACTGTTCCTTTTACTTATATGTTTTCTAGATCTCAAGTGACGGCGTCTTTTCCGTGGATTGACCTCCCAATCTACCAAGATTGGAAGCCAAAGCGTCACATTTTTCCTTTGCCCCTCAACTTTCTCTTCATAATTGCTGAGGGGAACAGGGTCCTGGATGGGGCTTTGGTTTCCCGGGCGTTTCCGCACCCTCCTCAGCTCCCCGCCATGGAGTGGCTTCGGTCACCCAGGCTTTATTGTGGTCGGCGGGGGGGGGGGTTCTGTGGGGGCGCTCAGTTATGGCCTTGGCCTTGCTCGGGGCCTTGGGGCTGTTCGGCCAGGCAGCTTGGGGAACAACAACAACAACCAGTGACCATTTCAACCAGTAACCTAACCTAACCTACTGGTTAAAATGGTCACTGGTTGAAATGGTCACTGGTTGAAGTGGCCACTGGTTGAAGTGGCCACTGGTTGAGTTAGCACTGGTTGAAGTGGCACTGGTTCAACTGACCTGTCACCATTTGTCCCTACATGTCGCAATTGATTATCGTCTTCGTTTCCTTCTATTTCGACATGCCTTCATCCTATCTTTATCATAGATTGTTTATAGTGTCCAAAATAGTATCCAATGACGCTTTATTCTATTGTCTTCTGGCTAATATTAGACGAGTTGATTAAGCTTAGAAGTGACCTGTGGAAGCCAAAGTAAAGCTAAACACAACAACATCAAGGCTTTAAGGGGAGATTTCCACTCGAGGGATTTTTTTCGTGACTCCTTTCTCCCTCATGTTTAGCCCCATTGCTTTTCTAATTTTAAGACGTTCGCCCCATTTTTTGACGATTTTAAGAACTTTCGACCCATTTCTGTCAAATTTAAGACCTTGCGTGCCATTTAGGTGTCGATTTTATCCTGGCGAGCGATAGCGAGCCTGTAATTTAAGAGTAACCGGCTTTCAGCCGGGAAATGTTTCTATCGAAAAATGTACAAATTTATCTTGAAAGGGGCTCAAGGGGGTGTAATCTTAAGCTTGATGGATATCTAGGGACCAAACTAAAAAAATTTTTTTTATAGAAACATCCCGTCATACAATTGTTAGTAATCTAGCACGTTATAGTGTGCCAAACAATAACACGAATATATATTTGTTATGATCACTGTACTCCACACAATACATACAATTTCGAGTATTCGGTATAATTAACGTTCTCTACCACATTCGTAAGTTTTGTCGAAATCTTCAATTACCTTATTATGATTACTATCTTTTAAAATGATATACATGGATTTTCCAAAATAATATTAATATTATACGTTACACCTTTTCGGTGTATCTAAATACTTTCCTTCTTTAGAGACAAATTAAGTATAATGTCTTACCTGTACAATGTCCTGTCCTTCCAACATCCTTTGGATCCACCTGAAATAATGATAAAACGTTGTCATTGGAGTGAAAACCAATTTATATATAATTTAAATTAACTCCTAAGTTAAGGGGAGGCTGGCCGTTTGTTTGGTCTATTAATTAATGTATTCATAATTATTTTTAGTTTCCTCCCTAGACCTCCATCAAGCTTAGAAAAACACCCTCTAGACCCCCTTCAAGATAAATTTGTACATTTTTCGGTAGAAAAATTTCCCGGCCAAAGGCCGGTTCCTCTTAAAATTACAGGCTCGCTATCGCTCGCCAGGAAATAATCGACACCTACATGGCACGAAAAGTCTTAAAATTGACAACGAAATGGGGCGAAAGGTGTTAAAATCGCCAAACTAATGGGCTGAACGTCTTAGAATCTTAAAATTAGTGGGGCTAAACATTAGGGAGAAGGGGGGCCAGGAAAACGGTCTGTCTCCCCTTAAGGGCATACACCACCTGGGACTGAACCCCAAACCAAGTGATCAACAGGCGAATGTGCTCGTCACTACATCACAATGGCTAGTACATTCACTTGTTGATCACTTGGTCCGGGGTTCAATTCCATGTGGTATTAAGCTAATGGCTGCCAGGTTATGTGAGGCCCAAACTGAAGGCAGACTAGCCAATTTGTACAAGGCAATTCAATTTGTACACGCTATTGATTATATTAAGCGTTGCACAGCACCGAAAGCAAAAATCTAGTGTCGTACTTTACACGAATCAGTCGTTTAAAGGCAGAACGACAATATATTTTATATCAAATCAGTCGGCTTCGAACACGGAGATATGAATAGGTTTTACTATATTTCGAAGGCGGTTTCATATACCAAATTACTCGCAAACTATAAATACGCAAACTATATGTAATCAAGTAGATAATCATCATCATCCACATCATCATGAAGATGAGAAAAATATAATTTAATCCTTAAATAATATATAATTTCTTTAACCCTGGATAAGGTTAATTAACATATGCGGCGACGAATAAAAAATGAATTTATCTCCAAGAACAACAGTTGTTCTTGCCTCAGTTATCGACCTTGGTGAAAATATACTTACATTTTCTCAGCTGATTAACAGAATCAGAAATATGCAATATTTGAACTTAATAACACCAAGGACTAGCCTTTGTCACACAACACACACCCACACGTTCTCCCCCCCCCGCCCCCCCCTCTCTCTCTCTTGTCTCCTCTCTCCTCTACTCACACTCACGTCCCGCTCTCTCTCACTCACTTATTCTCTCTCACACACACAGTATTTTACACACTCGAGCACTAATCTCACTCCCCCCTCTCTCTCTCTCACACACACACACACACACACACACACACTCTCTCTCTTTATCTATCTATCTCGCTATATATCTATCTATCTATCTCTCTCTCACCACACACACGATGACAAACACATCTTCTACCTTTATCTTTAGCCCACATCTATAATTGTCATAATTATCCCTTTTTTTGTTTTACATTGGCTGTACACATCTTTTGGATATAAGTGCCACTTTTAGCCACCTATCGGTTACATCCACCACTGTCATTATATTGTCATTATAAACTAAATAACATCATCTTCAATCGGGCATAATATAGTTTATTCTGTGGGTACGTTTATGATGAAATGTTTAACAATCTAACGAATAAGTTTAAGTTTTTGTGCCATTCAATTTAGTTTCAAATAATTCATCGAAGAATATTATGTTAAACGACCAAACGTTTTGCTATTGTCTATTTATCTATGTTTGCCTGAACGCCGTGATCCCAAAGGGGGTGGCCACGAAACGAAACCGCCCCCCATGCACTCTCTGTCCCCAATCAGTCGACGCCCTCCCCTCCCAACCAGCACCGCCTTCATTCATAGACTTCTTCACTCCATCCTTCCACCTCTCTTTTTTGGTTTACCTCTCCCTCTCTGTCCTTCCACCGCGCTCTCGTACTCGCTCTTAGACATTCTCTCTCCTCCGAGATCGGCATCGCTTCCCATAAAATACGTTTCCATATGGCCGACCCATCGCAAGGTGTTCCTTTTCACACTTTCCAGCACATCTACCTCCACACCACCCCCCTTCTTACTTCCTCATTCGTCTTCTCTATCCCTCCATGTAACTCGGCACCCACTTTCTCAAGTAACTCATTTAACACCCCTCTCACTCTTGGTCGTGAGTCTCTTCTCCAAAACGTCCATGCTTCGCTGTCTGAGGTACCATAGTTAAAAAGCTGGTGTTTACATAAGCGGCGTTATACCGGCAGTTTTCGGGAGCAAGTTAACACATTTTTCAATTATTTATTTATAATAATGTATTAACTCTCTC
>CM064518.1:27214568-27294635 GCA_032716605.1 Paralithodes platypus | reverse complement strand
ACACGTTTGCTCCCCCCCCCCCTCTCTCTCTCTTCTACTCTCTCTCTCTCACACTCACTCACTCTCTCTCACTCACTTATTCTCTCTCACACACACAATTACACACGCGAGCACTATCTCACTCCCCCCTCTCTCTCTCTCTCACACACACACACACACACACACACACACACACTCTCTCTTTATCTATCTATCTATCTATCTATCTATCTATCTATCTCTCTCTCACACACACACGATGACAAACACATCTTCTACCTGTATCTTTAGCACACATCTATAATTGGCATAATTAACCTTTTTTGTTTACATTGCTGTACACATATTTTGGATAAGTGCCACTTTTAGCCACAATATATTTTACATCAACCACTGTCATTATATTGCAGTATAACTAAATAACATAATCTTCAATCGGGAGTAATATAGTGTATTCGAGGGTACTTTTATGATGAAATGTTTTAACAATAATAACGAATAATTTTAAGTTTTTGCCATTCAATTTAGTTCAAATAATTAAGCGAAGAATATTATGTTAAACGACCAAAAGTTTTGCTATTGTCTATTTATCTATCTATTGCCTGACGCCGTGATCCCAGAAGGGGTGGCCACGAACGAACCGCCCCCATGCACCTCTGTCCCCAATCAGTCGACGCCCCTCCTCCCAACCAGCACCGCCTTCATTCATATACTTCTTCACTCCATCCTTCCACCTCTCTTTTGGTTTACCTCTCCCTCTCTGTCCTTCCACCTCGCTCTCGTACACCCTCTTAGTCATTCTCTCGCTTCCCATACGTTCCATATGGCCGAACCATCTCAAGGTGTTCCTTTTCACACTTTCCAGCACATCTACCTCCACACCACACCCCCTTCTTACTTCCTCATTCGTCTGTCTATCCCTCCATGTAACTCAGCACCCACTTCTCAAGTAACTCATTTCCACCCCTCTCACTCTTGGTCTGAGTCTCTTCTCAAACGTCCATGCTTCGCTGTCTGAGGTACCATATTTTAAAAAGCTGGTGTTTACATAAGCGCGTTTACCGGCAGTTTTCGGGAGCAAGTTAACATTTTTCAATTATTTATTATATAATGTATTAACTCTCTCCACCAACGTCCATGCTTCGCTTCCGTAAGTCAGTGTCGGGATTACCACACTGTAGACCAGTCAAAGTAGGGCTGGACTTAGAACAAATTGTAATAGGTTTTTTGGCTTTAACTTGTTTATTAGGTCCCTCTGATGAACATATAAAAAGTCTCCAACTTTTGGACACCGGGAAAGTGGTTAATTTGCATAAATTCAAGATGGCCGCCGTCCAAAGCTTCAATTTACAGATAACTTTTTTCTGGTTGCTCCTAGACCCTATAAATGTATTACAAACAACGTTTTTTGGCTTTAACTTGTTTATTAGGTCCCTCTGATGAACATATAAAAGTCTCTCAACTTTTGGACACCTGGAAAGTGGTTAATTTACAGCCAAAAAAACCTTACAGCCAAAAAACCTTCTATTGCAATTTGTTCTAGGTCAAGCCCCACCTTTACTGCACATTATTGTCTATTACATTTTGCCTAGGCCTATACTAATCCCATCATCTTGTTTCTTGTTTCATGCAAGGACTTCCAGGAGGCTGCAGATCTTTTGGATAAGCTGTTGCAGTGAAGACGTTTCACCGATGAAGTCTGCAGTAAAGACGTTTTCAACAGAATTTCTGAAAAACTTAAAGCTGAGAAGAGCTCCTTAGCAGAGCATAAGATGGGAGAAAGCTATGGATTCAATACACGGACATGATTGACCTGCTGCGTCGCTTCCTGAGGGCACTGAGAATGGGCGATTTCCTACTGTACCTCGGAACACTCCAGGAGATGTTGCCGTACTTTGCAGCGTGTGGTCATAACAATTATGCCAAGTCAGCCCATGTGTACATTCAAGACATGATTGAACTTGAGCAGCTCAACCCAGACATGTTCTGTCAATTGAACTCCGGTCTATTTGTGATCCACCGAAGTGATCGGCTGTGGGCAGGAACTGCCAAGCGACTTGGTTATAGAGCAGGTTTTGATGCGCTCTTTGAAAACGAATGGTGGATTGACACGTGGTAGGGGCATGGAGGAAACGCAACGCCTGCGCTGGTTTACTTGCTATGCCAGCCTGCGCTGAGGTGAGTGAAGTTATGCAAGAACTGACAGGGAAGCATTTCCACACCTCTGAGCAGCACAAAGAAATGACTGAAGCAAGGCGTGAACGAGATAGGAAGGACACAGAGAAGGTTCTCGCATTCTTCAAGGATTATGATCCATTTCAAGAATCAAATGAACTCAGGAATATTGCCAACGGTGTGACAGGACCAGCCTCGGCCAATCCTCATTTACTGTATGAGGTTGGTATGAACATTGTGCAGAAGATGGAAGGTAGCAATGCTTTTGACTTTTCATTTAGGAAGAAAGATCAAGTTGAGTCGTTGGGTTGCAAAGGTTACAATCAGTGCTGGAAAAAGTACCAATCGACCCACAGCTCCTTTTCCAGAGGCTCCTCATCTTTGCTAATAACAGGGACTTAGGTGTTGAAGAGGTCTTTGCGTATGAGTTGTCTAGCTACCCTACTGCTCTGTTTCGATAAGTGGGGGAGGCTCAGGGAAGCCAATAAACCACAGCTAGGAGATGAGATAGCTGCTGTTGTTCCCAAGTCGTGATTGGAATCATTTGAGGAAGAAAGGACTGTGACCCATGTTCTGGATGGTGGTTCCTTATTGCAAAGGATTCCATGGAAGAAGGGTGACACATTTGAGGACATTGCAAGCATGTACATGAAGCATGTTTCCAAAAACTTTCTCAACCCGGTGGTTGTATTCGACGGTTATAAATCAGGACCTACTACCAAGGACATGACACACAATCGCCGATCAAAAGGAGTCTTTGGTCAAAAGGTGATGTTCACTCCAACCATGCCCCTTCGGTCAAAAAAGGAAAACTTCTTGTCAAACTCGGACAATAAGCAAAACTTCATTTACTTATTGTGTGAAACATTCAAGGCAAATGGAATTGACTGTTGTCACTGCGCCAGCAGATGCAGATGTCATGATTGCGAAGAAGGGAAATTGAGCATGCAAGGGAAACCGTGACATATGTGATAGGTGAGGACACAGACTTGTTGGTGCTGTTGTGTCATTATGCGGAACGAGGGATGAATGATTTGTACTTCAAGTCGAGCAAGGAAGGTGGGAAATGTTGGCATATTAACTCAGTAGCAGAAGCTCTCGGTGAAAGCAGCTGTCGTGTCCTGCCAGTTGTCCATGCACTCTGTGGATGGGACACAACCTCACGACTGTATGGTATTGGTAAAGGGGCTGCCTTGAGGAAAGTGAGGGAAGAACAACGGTTTCTTGCAATGTATAGAAGCATTCTGTTGCCAAAGTGGAAGTAAAGACGCGATTTCATCAGCTGGTGAAAAGGCCTTGGTTTATTGTACGGGGGAAAAGGAAAATGACACCCTTGACGGACTGCGAAAGACAAAGTTTTGCAACAAGGTGGCAAAAAGTTCAACTACCGTTGAAGTTCACAGCCTTCCCCCAACAACCGATGCAGCCAAATACCACTCGTTTCCGAGTTTATTGTTCAGGTCCAGGAATGGATGGGGAACTGTGTGGACCCCGAGAAATGGGGCTGGTGTCTGCGGAAGGGACAGCTTGAACCGAAGACGATGGATTCGCCAGTGGCTCCTGAATCACTACTGAAATTGGTCAGATGTCAGTGTAAGGGCAACTGAGACACTCAACGCTGTAGTTGCAAACGGAATGAGCTTGAATGTTCCAGTGCATGTGGTCAATGTAAAGGACTCTGTCAAAATAGCAACTTTGATGCAAGCACCGATGATCCAAGTGAATACGAACTCCTATCATGAATTACATAATTGGCTCTGAATGACGTCATACTACGTCATGGGTTTTTTTTTTTTTTTTTTATCAAAAAAGAGGGACAACAGGTCAAAAAAACCCATACAAGCACAAAGTGCCTGTGTCACCCCTTGTGAAAGAGACAGTTCAGCCTGTCTGTAAGGTTTTTCGGCTGTAAATTAACCACTTTCCAGGTGTCCAAAAGTTGGAGACTTTTTATATGTTCATCAGAGGGACCTAATAAACAAGTTAAAGCCAAAAAAACGTTGTTTGTAATACATTTATAGGGTCTAGGAGCAACCAGAAAAAAGTTATCTGTAAATTGAAGCTTTGGACGGCGGCCATCTTGAATTTATGCAAATTAACCACTTTCCCGGTGTCCAAAAGTTGGAGACTTTTTATATGTTCATCAGAGGGACCTAATAAACAAGTTAAAGCCAAAAAACCTTCTATTACAATTTGTTCTAGGTCCAGTTAAATGATTGCTAGATTTACTGGACTACTGTCATGCAAGGACATTGTACTGGGAAATAATATACTGTGTATAATAAGCAAGTGTTCTAAAGTTTTCCTACGCGCGCGCGTCTCTCTCTCTCTCTCTCTCTCTCTCTCTCTCTCTCTCTCTCTCTCTCTCTCTCTCTCTCTCTTCTCTCTCTCTTCTCTCCTCTCTCTCTCTCTCTCTCGCTCTCTCTCTCTCTCTCTTCTCTCGTTCTCTCTCGTCTCTTTCTCTCCTCTCTCTTCTCTCGTCTCTCTCTCTCTCCTCTCTCTCTCTCTCTCTCCTCTCTCTCTCTTGTCTCTCTCTCTTCTCCTCTCTCTCTCTCTCTCTCTCTCTCTCTCTCTATTCTCTCTTCTTCTCTCTCTCTCTCTCTCTCTCTCTCTCTCTCTCTCTCTCTCTCTCTCTCTCTCTCTCTCTCTCTCTCTCTCTCTCTCTCTCTCTCTCTCTCTCTCTTCTCTCTCTCTCGTCTCTCTCTCTCTCTCTCTCGCAAATATCCTTCTCCCCTTTCAGTCTGCCGCCTGCCCTTTAAGAGGTGACTGTTTTTTTTGTTCTCTCTTCTTTGGCTTGCATCCATTCAGCCTACTGTTTTAATAGGTTTATCCGCCGGAGACATTTTTCTATAATTTTGTTTACAAATTTAGCCTGCTGTCAATTTTTTTTTTTTAAATATGCTGGCTCGCTACAGCTCGCCAGGAAAAAAAATTCGACACCTGGATGGGGACAAACGTCTTAAAACAGTAGGCTGAATGGGGGCGAATGGATACACCCCAGGGAGAGAGAAAGAAAACAAATTGGACCCCTTTGATGCCGGTATCACAGAAGCGCTTTTTTACTCAACATTTATCCTCAACACTGGTCTGGCAGCTTATGTGGTCAACATATATAATATGTTGGTTGCCTTAATTCATCTATCATCAATCTATCATCAGTCTAGTTTCCGATACCAGTGCAAAATATTCCAGAAATGTTGCCAGAAAAATGTTGATCATTAAATGTTGACTATAAAAGGTCTCGTGTGGTACCGGCTTAACCCTGAACCCGTGAGAACCATACCAAGGCCTCACTGTACCACTTATACAAAGGTTGAGCCCCTTCATTGGTGGGGTTTACGAGGCGCGAGGGGGGGGGGGGGGGGAGTTAGTATGAGTGCTTGTCTTGTTGGCTCAGATGATATGATGCAGTCAACTATATATATATATATATATATATATATATATATATATATATATATGAGCGACATAAAAGGAGGGATAACAAAAACACAGAAGAAATATGACACGTAAATACCTCAAGAAATATATACAGTATATACTGTATATATACAATAACAACAGTAATAACACCAATAGTAGCCACAACCACTTTAACCCTTTCACGTTTTGATGACGCAGAGTTTGCCAGATTAGCAAAAATAAATAGAGTTCTCTCACTCTTATAATTACCTCTCCAAAATTAGTTTTCTGCCCACAGCTAACTCAAAGACAACTGCAGAGGTTGAAGTAACTAAACTAAAGGTTTCTAAATACCCCTGATGGTAACAAAGGCTTTAAAGTATCCTTAATAGGCTCGAAAATGCGTCAAGAACGTGAGAGGGTTAACAATATTATCTTCAGCTGCAGAAATACTAACACTACCAAAAAACAAACAATTTGAAAACAAAGTATAACAACCGAAATACAGAAGCCATAATAAATATTGCCAATAATATCCTTGCAGTGATAATCATAGTGTTTATTAATGTAGATTTGAACGCAAAAATATCCACGTGAACATCATTATACGTCAAATCACATTCAACAGCTTTTCTTAAGGGGGGTGACCTGTTTTTTTGTTCTCTCCTTTTCTCTCTTTCTTTGGCTTGTATAAACTCTGTCCCACTCAGCCTACTATTTTAAGACGTTTAACCTCTTCCAGGTGTCGATTTCTTCCTGGCGAGTGATAGCGAACCAGCATTGTATGACGAAATCCGGCTTCGCCGGAAAAACATTTCTATCGAAAAATGTACCGGTACAAATTTAGCCTGCTGTCAATTTTGTGTTTAAATATGCGGACTCGCTGCCGCTCGCCATGAAAAATCGACACCTGGGTGGGGATAAACGTCTTAAAACACTAGGCTGAATGGGGCCGAATGAATACAACCCAGAGAGACAAAAAAGTAGGTCCCCCCCTTAAGCTATCAAAGACTATACAGTAGAGGTCATTCAGTGTGGTGACCTATTCCTGTAGCCCCTGAAGAACACTGAAATGCAATCGATCCATTATGTCTCGTGCTGATTCACCACCCATGCCCTACCTATTAAGGGGAGGTTTCTAGTGTGTTGCTTAGACCTCCATCAAACTTAAAATTACATCCCCTAGACCCCCTTTCAAGATAAATATGTACATTTTTCGGTAGAAAAATTTCCCGGCCAAAGGCCGATTTCTCTTAAGTTACAGGCTCGCTAACGCTCGCCAGGAAAAAATCGACACCTAAATGGCAACGAAAGATCTTAAAATTGACAGAAATGGGGCGAAAGTTATTAAAATAGCCAAACTAACGGGGCAAACGTCTTAAAATATCAAAAGCAATGGGGCTAAACATAAGGGAGAAGGAAGTTCGAACAAAAATCCCTCAAGTGGAAACCTCCCCTTAAGGGGATAGTGGCTGTTTTCTTTGATCTATTAATTCATTTAGTCATATATATTTTTAGTTTCCTCGCTAGACCTACCTCAAACTTAGAAAACACCACCTAGACCCACCCCCCTTTCAAGATAAATTTGTAAATTTTTCGGTAGAAAAATGTCCCAACCGAATGCCGGTTCCTCATATACTTCCAGGCTCTCTCTCGCTCGCCAGGAAAATATTGACACCTGAATGGCACGATAGGCCTTAAATTTGACAGCGAAATGGAGCTAAAGGTGTTAAAATCGCCAAACTAGTGGGCCAAACGTCTTAAACTATAAAAACAAAATGGGTGTCAAACACGAGGGAGAAAGGGGAGAAGAGGGACAAACGACCCATCTCTCTTTAGTACGCACACATTTATACGTACGTAGCCAAACTCGCAGAATTAATTAAACGAGGGATCACAGAGTTTCGTCTATACTCTCAAGACATCTTCAGGGTGATACGATGACCACAAAGATGTCTTGAGAAGATAGGTGAAAGGTCGGTTTTACAATGCTTTATTTGTCCTGCGAGTTTTACTGCATAATTAAATCACACATATTTATGATTTCACCTCCACATATACAGTACATGCATAAACACACACACACACACACACGAGAGACAGAGAGAGACAGAGACAGAGACAGAGAGAGAGAGAGAGACAGACAGACAGAGAGAGAGAGAGAGAGACCGACAGAGAGAGAGAGACCGACAGAGAGAGAGAGACCGACAGAGAGAGAGAGACCGACAGAGAGAGAGAGAGAGAGAGAGAGAGAGACAGAGACAGAGAGAGATTTGATTTTGATTTTGCCCCGAGGGGCGAGTTTATTGAGCAGCGCCCCCCATCCTGTGAGGGGACAACCACTAGTAAGGCGATACATACTGCTCAAAGAGCCATTATTCCACTGAAACAACAGCATCGTCGTCTGGTTACATTCATATTTGTGTTTATAAGTCAGGTTGGCATTATTCAGATGCGTTATTATAGTTTCCTCATTTAATTGTCACATGGTCTGTATATACTTATTTCATTGATAAAAAAAAAAAAAAAAAAAAGCAAGCAAGCTTGTAGTGACTGAATTATTAATTGACAGGTTGTAAATAATAGCACTACAGAACTAGTGCAATCGTATGAGGAGACTATTCATATTTTCATTACATCAATGATTATTGAGATCATAGTTAGCTGAATACAATTATTACAAAAATAGGCAATGGTATAAATCAACATAATACATAATTTAATACAGGCGGACATAATCATGATCCGGTTCGTTGTGCACTGGGAGCTAAGGTGTCTTGAGATCGCCTCGTACCCATACACAACGAACGTATTATAGTCTGCATGGTTGGTATCTAATTGAATATACTTAGTGGGTATTTCAAGAGAGACAGAGAAAGAGAGAGAGACAGAGAAAGAGAAAGAGACAGAGACAGAGACAGAGAGACAGAGAGAGAGAGAGATTTACATAGATACACTGACCACACAGACCTTACGATCCCAGCGAGGTGGTCAGAACTTAATTCTAGTAAAGATAGCTAACCAGAGAGTAAGGGACAGTGGAAGGAAAAGATAGCAAAGAAGAAGGCTCTCTCCCCACCCTCCGTTCCCTCCGGCAATTACTGTACATGAAGATAGTTGGACGTGAATGACCTTGCAAATCTTGGAAACCGCCTGAAGGAATTTTTATATACTGTATATATATATATATATATATATATATATATATATATATATATATATATATATATATATATATATATATATATAGAGAGAGAGAGAGAGAGAGGGAGACAGAGAGAGAGAGGGAGACAGAGAGAGACACAGAGAGAGAGAGAGATAACGCAGCTAATCGTCTTACTCACGTCTCGTCTTTCGTCAATGTCAGTAGCAACAGAACTTGATACACCCCTTCTATCATCATTAAGGGGGCCCACCTCGCTGTTTGTTTCTATTTCTCCCCCTCTCTCTTTGGCTTGTATCCAGTCGGCCCTATTCAGCCTACTGTTTTAAGACGTTTACCCCCATCCAGGTGTCAATATTTTCCTGGCGAGCGGTAGCGAGCCAGCATATATATTTTTTTGTTTTACAGCAAGCTAAAGTTGTACATTTTTCGATAGAAACATTTCTTCGGCGAAGCCGGATTTCTCCATCATAAAATACTGGCTCGCTATCGCTCGCCAGGAAAAAATCGACAGCTGGATGGGGATAAACGTCTTAAAACAGTTGACTGAATGGGGCCGAATGGATACAAGCCAGAAAAGGAGAGAAAGAACAAAACCCGCCCCCCCCCCCCCCCCCTCTTAAACCCCTAATTACCGCTAGCAGCAATACATTTACCGGCCACAACCCCCAACGCTGATTATTCACTCAATCGCAAAAACCAGGCGTAGACTTCCTGTTGCCTGTTGGGGAGATGGCCGTATTGATTGTCTTAGTTTCATCTTGTATATATATATAATTTTTCAGTTTGCTCCCTAGACCTCCATTAACCTGTACAAATCACCTCCTAGACCCTCCAAGATAAATGTGTAAATTTTTCGGTAGGTCACGGCCAAAGGCTGCTTACTCCTAAAATTACAGGCTTGCTATTGCTCGCCAGGAAAAAATCAACACCTAAATGGCACGAAAGGCCTTAATATTGACAACAAATGGGGCGTAAAGTATTAAAATCACCAAACTAATGGGCCGAAAGTCTTAAAATCTAAAAACCAATGAGGTTAAACACGAGGGAGAAAGGGGCCCGAAAACCCAGCCCATCCCCCCTTAATTAGCACTCTCAGTATTCTAGTCAACAATTATTTGATCTAATACTAGTTATTTTCATAGACGATTTTAATACGCTTAGACAGGCTTATTGGGAGTCAAGGGAGTAACCAAGATACATTGTACTCTTTTGATCGCTAGAGGTTCTTCCTAAGCTGCATAATATCGTCTTAGGCTAGCCAGAATACAGAGCAAAAAAAGGCGTCCTCAAATACTGGCAGGGTTAAGCCGGTATCACACGAGCACTTTTTCACCCAACATTTATCCTCAACATTGGTCTGGCAGCTTATGAGGTCAACTTTTAAATGAGTTCGGTCACCTAAATTCATCCATCATCCGTCTAGTTTCCGATACCAGTGCAAAATATTCCAGAAATGTTGCCAGAAAATGTTTGATCATAGAATGTTGACTATAAAAGCTCTCGCGTGATACCGGCTTTAGTTTATACTAGAAGGGGTACCCGGCGTTGCCCGGGTTTAAATTCTACTACCATAATCACCATCATCAATCACTACCACACAATCATCACAATACTACTACTACCATAATCACCGGCCTCGACCTCCCTGTGCCTCATTAAACGGCGACCTCGATTTCGGCCGCTAAATGACCTCCGATTTTGGATCTGACCTCATCCGTACCCCCATTTTGGGGGCCTGCGAACAACTTTCGTTCCATACACCTTTTCGATCGGAGGCCTCTTTCTGCCCCAAACGGCCATTTGTTTCAATTTTGTTCAATGTGTTTTCAATTTCGGCCTCGAAACGACCTCCGATCGTGGACTCGCCCCCTCTATGACCTGACCCAGGTCAATTGACACCCACATGCAAAGTTTCAGCTCCCCAGGTCCAAAACTTCGGCCGCCTATTAAGAACACACACACAGACAGACAACCGAAAATATTATATAGATTGGACGAGACGTGAGCAGACTCCAGGAGGGGGAATAAAAAGGTGAACGGGATCGGTAATATAGCCTTCAAGTTTAAGAGGACATGGGTCGCTTTTCTGGTCCCCTTTCTCCCTCATGTTTAGCCCCATTAGTTTTCACATGTTAGGATGTTTGCCCCATTAGTTAGTCTATTTTAAGACCTTTTGCCCCATTTCTTCGTCAATATTTAGACCTTTCGTGCCATTTAGGTGTCAATTTTTTCCCTGGCTAACGATAGTGAGCCTGTAATGTTGGAAGAACCGGCCTTCGGCCGGGAAATCTTTCTACCGAAAAATGTACAAATTAATCTAGAAGGGGGATCTAATGGATGTTTTTTTTAAATTTGATGGAGGTCTAGGGAGGAAACTAGAAAAATAATGAATACATGCAATACTCGACCAAAAAGTGAACCATCCCCCCTTAAACAATTTTACCATGAGTTTTTGTCTGTCTCTCCGTCTGTATCAGTATGTCTGTCTGTTGGTTGATGTCTGTCTGTCTACTTCTTTGTCCGCTGTTCGTCTCGGCATTTATTTTGCATTTATTTCACCCCAACACCAAACACCTCCAATGAAATTAATGAAAGCATATGTATGATCCACCGAAATTCGACCTTCTCTTTATATGTCTGTCTATATGTGTGCAATATACTCATTACATATCCGATGGCAATAAACCCAAACGACACACCAATTACAATTGGGAACTAATTTAATCGATATCGCTGTCTTTAGTAGACCTCGGCAGTTCATCATATTAAAACATATTAAGCTTTGTTAACCCCTGGAGGCAGTAACAGAACGAGGGAGAGGAATATATATATATATATATATATATATATATATATATATATATATATATATATATATATATATATAGAGAGAGAGAGCTACACAGGGCTACATAGATACACAGACATCAAGGTCCTTACTAGGCAGTCTGGCCTTACAAACTATATATATATATATATATATATATATATATATATATATATATATATATATATATATATACTGTACAGTGTACACACATACACATACATACATACATACATACATACACACAGCCCGTAGCCTAGTAGGTAGAGCTCTCGTCTCACACACGAGGGGTCGGGGGTTCAATCCCCGGCCGGGCGGAGACAAATTGGGCTTGTCTCCTTTCATGTGTTAGCCTCAGTTCACCTAGCTGTAAATAGGTACCTGGAATAAGTGGACGACGTTGTGACGTCCCATCTGGGGTTGGCAAAAATGGTACAAGGCGAGATGGGTATCATATGGTTCACCTAAGCTGATGGCTACCTAAGCCTTCGGGCGAGACGGTACCGTCTATAGTGAGAATGGTACCATACAGATCCACCCTAAGCCTTCGTTTCCGATGTCGCCAATTGGCTAAAAATACAGACTACACACACATCCACAGCCATTCCAACGATACATATAACACCTACACATATAGGAGGCGGGAAATAACGAGCATGCTCACTCCCGCAATACAACTAGAGTAAGTACATACATACATACATATTTATTTTCTTTCAGAGAGAGAGAGAGAGAGAGAGAGAGAGAGAGAGAGAGAGAGAGAGAGAGAGAGAACGCACTAGACCGAAAAATTAAGACATACGCTTTTTCACATTTTATTCCGATTGATATTAGGTAGCTTTTTGCAGTTTACGAAGGATCTCTCTCTCTCTCTCACCAATTTGCCTCCAACGTCAATTTTGGTGTGCCCGGCTTTTATTAAGGCAACCTGGCTAGTTTAGGCTGCCCCGATCATTTTGAGCGGCCCAGCCAATACTTGGCTACCTGTTAAGAGCACCCGCCAAAATGAGCTATTAATGTATTGAGATAGCAGGGAGTAGGGGTTGCGTGGGAGGGGGCCCGAAACCTTGAAAATGTCAAGTCTTGTGCTTCAATGGAGGACTACTACATATTCCAAGTTTCACAGCCGAACTTGTCTTGGTTTCTGTGATACCCCCTCCTGCGCGTGTATTTTTTGGAAGATCTACCACTAGTGGGGGAAGGGCGTGACCCAAATCCTTGAAACATTGTAAAGATCAGTTTAATCATAAGCTTAATGCACATGAACATTTTTGCTTTGAAACATAGCCAGCTTGTGGAGATACAAGCATACGAAAAATACGAAAATGGACACCTAGCAGCGAGATGGGAGAACTTTGCTCTGTGACAATTCATAGGGATCAAAATTATCTTAAGACCTAACACAGACGCAAAACTTTACTTCGTAGAGTGGTCAAGCTTTTGGGACACAATGGGTTTACGAACCGCTGATAGGCGGGATTAGCGGCGGACCACCTCTGAACACAAAATATGAAGGCCTTCCAATGTCAGGTCTATACCAACAACAATGATAACAAAAGTAGCATTGCACGCCAAGAATATCTCTATAAAACAGATTCTCTTCCGCCTTCCACATTATCTAATGTCTCCTCCGTCCGGGAGATACCATTAGTCCACCTACAGTATATTTACATGTGTTGTGTACGGTATGTTAGCTACCATTACATGTGTTGTGTACGGTATGTTAGCTACCATTACATGTGTTGTGTACGGTATGTTAGCTACCATCACATGTGTTGTGTACGGTATGTTAGCTACCATTACATGTGTTGTGTACGGTATGTTAGCTACCATTACATGTGTTGTGTACGGTATGTTAGATACCATTACATGTGTTGTGTACGGTATGTTAGATACCATTACATGTGTTGTGTACGGTATGTTAGATACCATTACATGTGTTGTGTACGGTATGTTAGCTACCATTACATGTGTTGTGTACGGTATGTTAGCTACCATTACATGTGTTGTGTACGGTATGTTAGATACCATTAGTCCACCTACAGTATATTTACATGTGTTGTGTACGGTATGTTAGCTACCATTACATGTGTTGTGTACGGTATGTTAGCTACCATTACATGTGTTGTGTACGGTATGTTAGATACCATTACATGTGTTGTGTACGGTATGTTAGATACCATTACATGTGTTGTGTACGGTATGTTAGCTACCATTACATGTGTTGTGTACGGTATGTTAGATACCATTACATGTGTTGTGTACGGTATGTTAGCTACCATTACATGTGTTGTGTACGGTATGTTAGCTACCATTAGTCCACCTACAGTATATTTACAAGTGTTGTACGGTATGTTAGCTACCATTACATGTGTTGTGTACGGTATGTTAGCTACCATTACATGTGTTGTGTACGGTATGTTAGCTACCATTACATGTGTTGTGTACGGTATGTTAGATACCATTACATGTGTTGTGTACGGTATGTTAGATACCATTACATGTGTTGTGTACGGTATGTTAGATACCATTACATGTGTTGTGTACGGTATGTTAGCTACCATTACATGTGTTGTGTAAGGTATGTTAGCTACCATTACATGTGTTGTGTACGGTATGTTAGATACCATTACATGTGTTGTGTACGGTATGTTAGATACCATTACATGTGTTGTGTACGGTATGTTAGATACCATTACATGTGTTGTGTACGGTATGTTAGCTACCATTACATGTGTTGTGTACGGTATGTTAGCTACCATTACATGTGTTGTGTACGGTATGTTAGCTACCATTAGTCCACCTACAGTATATTTACATGTGTTGTGTACGGTATGTTAGCTACCATTACATGTGTTGTGTACGGTATGTTAGCTACCATTAGTCCACCTACAGTATATTTACATGTGTTGTGTACGGTATGTTAGATACCATTACATGTGTTGTGTACGGTATGTTAGCTACCATTACATGTGTTGTGTACGGTATGTTAGCTACCATTACATGTGTTGTGTACGGTATGTTAGCTACCATTACATGTGTTGTGTACGGTATGTTAGCTACCATTACATGTGTTGTGTACGGTATGTTAGATACCATTACATGTGTTGTGTACGGTATGTTAGATACCATTACATGTGTTGTACGGTATGTTAGATACCATTACATGTATTGTGTACGGTATGTTAGATACCATTACATGTGTTGTGTACGGTATGTTAGCTACCATTACATGTGTTGTGTACGGTATGTTAGATACCATTACATGTGTTGTGTACGGTATGTTAGCTACCATTACATGTGTTGTGTACGGTATGTTAGCTACCATTAGTCCACCTACAGTATATTTACAAGTGTTGTGTACGGTATGTTAGCTACCATTACATGTGTTGTGTACGGTATGTTAGCTACCATTACATGTGTTGTGTACGGTATGTTAGCTACCATTACATGTGTTGTGTACGGTATGTTAGATACCATTACATGTGTTGTGTACGGTATGTTAGATACCATTACATGTGTTGTGTACGGTATGTTAGATACCATTACATGTGTTGTGTACGGTATGTTAGCTACCATTACATGTGTTGTGTACGGTATGTTAGATACCAGTACCATTACATGTGTTGTGTACGGTATGTTAGATACCATTACATGTGTTGTGTACGGTATGTTAGATACCATTACATGTGTTGTGTACGGTATGTTAGATACCATTACATGTGTTGTGTACGGTATGTTAGCTACCATTACATGTGTTGTGTACGGTATGTTAGCTACCATTACATGTGTGTACGGTATGTTAGCTACCATTACATGTGTTGTGTACGGTATGTTAGCTACCATTAGTCCACCTACAGTATATTTACATGTGTTGTGTACGGTATGTTAGCTACCATTACATGTGTTGTGTATGGTATGTTAGCTACCATTACATGTGTTGTGTACGGTATGTTAGCTACCATTACATGTGTTGTGTACGGTATGTTAGCTACCATTACATGTGTTGTGTACGGTATGTTAGATACCATTACATGTGTTGTGTACGGTATGTTAGATACCATTACATGTGTTGTGTACGGTATGTTAGATACCATTACATGTATTGTGTACGGTATGTTAGATACCATTACATGTGTTGTGTACGGTATGTTAGCTACCATTACATGTGTTGTGTACGGTATGTTAGCTACCCTTACATGTGTTGTGTACGGTATGTTAGATACCATTACATGTGTTGTATACGGTAGGTTAGCTACCATTACATGTGTTGTGTACGGTATGTTAGATACCATTAGTCCACCTACAGTATATATACATGTGTTGTGTACGGTATGTTAGATACCATTACATGTGTTGTGTACGGTATGTTAGCTACCATTACATGTGTTGTGTACGGTATGTTAGATACCATTAGTCCACCTACAGTATATTTACATGTGTTGTGTACGGTATGTTAGATACCATTACATGTGTTGTGTACGGTATGTTAGATACCATTACATGTGTTGTGTACGGTATGTTAGCTACCATTACATGTGTTGTGTACGGTATGTTAGCTACCATTACATGTGTTGTGTACGGTATGTTAGATACCATTACATGTGTTGTGTACGGTATGTTAGATACCATTACATGTGTTGTGTACGGTATGTTAGATACCATTACATGTGTTGTGTACGGTATGTTAGATACCATTACATGTGTTGTGTACGGTATGTTAGCTACCATTACATGTTTTGTGTACGGTATGTTAGATACCATTAGTCCACCTACAGTATACTTACATGTGTTGTGTACGGTATGTTAGCTACCATTAGTCCACCTATATTTACATGCGTTGTGTACGGTATGTTAGCTACCATTACATGTGTTGTGTACGGTATGTTAGCTACCATTACATGTGTTGTGTACGGTATGTTAGCTACCATTAGTCCACCTACAGTATATTTACATGTGTTGTGTACGGTATGTTAGATACCATTACATGTGTTGTGTACGGTATGTTAGATACCATTACTCCACCTACTATATTTACATGTGTTGTGTACGGTATGTTAGATACCATTACATGTATTGTGTACGGTATGTTAGATACCATTACATGTGTTGTGTACGGTATGTTAGCTACCATTACATGTGTTGTGTACGGTATGTTAGATACCATTAGTCCACCTACAGTATATTTACATGTGTTGTGTACGGTATGTTAGATACCATTACAGGTGTTGTGTACGGTATGTTAGCTACCATTACATGTGTTGTGTACGGTATGTTAGATACCATTAGTCCACCTACAGTATATTTACATGTGTTGAGTACGGTATGTTAGATACCATTAGTCCACCTACAGTATATTTACATGTGTTGTGTACGGTATGTTAGATACCATTACATGTGTTGTGCACGGTATGTTAGATACCATTACATGTGTTGTGTACGGTATGTTAGCTACCATTACATGTGTTGTGTACGGTATGTTAGCTACCATTACATGTGTTGTGTACGGTATGTTAGATACCGTTAGTCCACCTACAGTATATTTACATGTGTTGTGTACGGTATGTTAGATACCGTTAGTCCACCTACAGTATATTTACATGTGTTGTGTACGGTATGTTAGATACCATTACATGTGTTGTGTACGGTATGTTAGCTACCATTACATGTGTTGTGTACGGTATGTTAGCTACCATTACATGTGTTGTGTACGGTATGTTAAGATACCATTACATGTGTTGTGTACGGTATGTTAGCTACCATTACATGTGTTGTGTACGGTATGTTAGATACCATTAGTCCACCTACAGTATATTTACATGTGTTGTGTACGGTATGTTAGATACCATTACATGTGTTGTGTACGGTATGTTAGCTACCAATACATGTGTTGTGTACGGTATGTTAGCTACCATTACATGTGTTGTGTACGGTATGTTAGATACCATTACATGTGTTGTGTACGGTATGTTAGATACCATTACATGTGTTGTGTACGGTATGTTAGATACCATTAGTCCAGTGTACAGTTAGCTACCATTACATGTGTTGTGTACGGTATGTTAGATACCATTACATGTGTTGTGTACGGTATGTTAGATACCATTAGTCCACCTACAGTATATTTACATGTGTTGTATACGGTATGTTAGATACCATTACATGTGTAGTGTACGGTATGTTAGATACCATTACCATGTGTTGTGTACGGTATGTTAGATATCATTACATGTGTTGTGTACGGTATGTTAGATACCATTAGTCCACCTACAGTATATTTACATGTGTTGTGTACGGTATGTTAGCTACCATTACATGTGTTGTGTACGGTATGTTAGCTACCATTACATGTGTTGTGTACGGTATGTTAGCTACCATTAGTCCACCTACAGTATATTTACATGTGTTGTGTACGGTATGTTAGCTACCATTACATGTGTTGTGTACGGTATGTTAGATACCATTACATGTGTTGTGTACGGTATGTTAGATACCATTACATGTGTTGTGTACGGTATGCTAGATACCATTACATGTGTTGTGTACGGTATGTTAGATACCATTAGTCCACCTACAGTATATTTACATGTGTTGTGTACTGTATGTTAGCTACCATTACATGTGTTGTGTACAGTATGTTAAGATACCATTAGTCCACCTACAGTATATTTACATGTGTTGTGTATGGTATGTTAGATACCATTACATGTGTTGTGTACGGTATGTTAGATACCATTAGTTCACCTACAGTATATTTACATGTGTTGTGTACGGTATGTTAGATAGCATTACATGTGTTGTGTACGATATGTTAGCTACCATTAGTCCACCTATATTTCCATGTGTTGTGTACGGTATGTTAGATACCATTACATGTGTTGTGTACGGAATGTTAGATACCATTAGTACACCTACAGTATATTTACATGTGTTGTGTACGGTATGTTAGCTACCATTACATGTGTTGTGTACGGTATGTTAGCTACCATTAGTCCACCTATATTTACATGTGTTGTGTACGGTATGTTACCTACCATTACATGTGTTGTGTTCGGTATGTTAGCTACCATTACATGTGTTGTGTACGGTATGTTAGCTACCATTACATGTGTTGTGTACGGTATGTTCGATACCATTACATGTGTTGTGTACGGTATGTTAGATACCATTACATGTGTTGTGTACGGTATGTTAGCTACCATTACATGTGTTGTGTACGGTATGTTAGCTACCATTACATGTGTTGTGTACGGTTAGTAGTACCATTACATGTGTTGTGTACGGTATGTTAGATACCATTACATGTGTTGTGTACGGTATGTTAGATACCATTACATGTGTTGTGTACGGTATGTTAGATACCATTACATGTGTTGTGTACGGTATGTTAGATACCATTACATGTGTTGTGTACGGTATGTTAGCTACCATTACATGTGTTGTGTACGGTATGTTAGATACCATTACATGTGTTGTGTACGGTATGTTAGCTACCATTACATGTGTTGTGTACGGTATGTTAGATACCATTAGTCCACCTACAGTATACTTACATGTGTTGTGTACGGTATGTTAGCTACCATTAGTCCACCTATATTTACATGCGTTGTGTACGGTATGTTAGCTACCATTACATGTGTTGTGTACGGTATGTTAGCTACCATTACATGTGTTGTGTACGGTATGTTAGCTACCATTAGTCCACCTACAGTATATTTACATGTGTTGTGTACGGTATGTTAGATACCATTACATGTGTTGTGTACGGTATGTTAGATACCATTACTCCACCTACAGTATATTTACATGTGTTGTGTACGGTATGTTAGATACCATTACATGTATTGTGTACGGTATGTTAGATACCATTACATGTGTTGTGTACGGTATGTTAGCTACCATTATATGTGTTGTGTACGGTATGTTAGATACCATTAGTCCACCTACAGTATATTTACATGTGTTGTGTACGGTATGTTAGATACCATTACATGTGTTGTGTACGGTATGTTAGCTACCATTACATGTGTTGTGTACGGTATGTTAGATACCATTAGTCCACCTACAGTATATTTACATGTGTTGTGTACGGTATGTTAGATACCATTAGTCCACCTACAGTATATTTACATGTGTTGTGTACGGTATGTTAGATACCATTACATGTGTTGTGCACGGTATGTTAGATACCATTACATGTGTTGTGTACGGTATGTTAGCTACCATTACATGTGTTGTGTACGGTATGTTAGATACCATTAGTCCACCTACAGTATATTTACATGTGTTGTGTACGGTATGTTAGATACCATTACATGTGTTGTGTACGGTATGTTAGCTACCATTACATGTGTTGTGTACGGTATGTTAGATACCGTTAGTCCACCTACAGTATATTTACATGTGTTGTGTACGGTATGTTAGATACCATTACATGTGTTGTGTACGGTATGTTAGCTACCATTACATGTGTTGTGTACGGTATGTTAGCTACCATTACATGTGTTGTGTACGGTATGTTAGATACCATTACATGTGTTGTGTACGGTATGTTAGCTACCATTACATGTGTTGTGTACGGTATGTTAGATACCATTACATGTGTTGTGTACGGTATGTTAGATACCATTACATGTGTTGTGTACGGTATGTTAGATACCATTACATGTGTTGTGTACGGTATGTTAGCTACCATTACATGTGTTGTGTACGGTATGTTAGCTACCATTACATGTGTTGTGTACGGTATGTTAGATACCATTAGTCCACCTACAGTATATTTACATGTGTTGTGTACGGTATGTTAGCTACCATTACATGTGTTGTGTACGGTATGTTAGATACCATTACATGTGTTGTGTACGGTATGTTAGATACCATTACATGTGTTGTGTACGGTATGCTAGCTACCATTACATGTGTTGTGTACGGTATGTTAGCTACCATTACATGTGTTGTGTACGGTATGTTAGATACCATTAGTCCACCTACAGTATATTTACATGTGTTGTGTACGGTATGTTAGCTACCATTACATGTGTTGTGTACGGTATGTTAGATACCATTACATGTGTTGTGTACGGTATGTTAGATACCATTAAATGTGTTGTGTACGGTATGTTAGATACCATTACATGTGTTGTGTACGGTATGTTAGATACCATTACATGTTGTGTACGGTATGTTAGCTACCATTACATGTGTTGTGTACGGTATGTTAGATACCATTACATGTGTTGTGTACGGTATGTTAGCTACCATTACATGTGTTGTGTACGGTATGTTAGCTACCATTACATGTGTTGTGTACGGTATGTTAGCTACCATTACATGTGTTGTGTACGGTATGTTAGCTACCATTAGTCCACCTACAGTATATTTACATGTGTTGTGTACGGTATGTTAGCTACCATTACATGTGTTGTGTACGGTATGTTAGCTACCATTACATGTGTTGTGTACGGTATGTTAGCTACCATTACATGTGTTGTGTACGGTATGTTAGATACCATTACATGTGTTGTGTACGGTATGTTAGATACCATTACATGTGTTGTGTACGGTATGTTAGCTACCATTACTGTGTTGTGTACGGTATGTTAGCTACCATTACATGTGTTGTGTACGGTATGTTAGATACCATTACATGTGTTGTGTACGGTATGTTAGATACCATTACATGTGTGTGTACGGTATGTTAGTAGATACCATTACATGTGTTGTGTACGGTATGTTAGCTACCATTACATGTGTTGTGTACGGTATGTTAGCTACCATTACATGTGTTGTGTACGGTATGTTAGATACCATTAGTCCACCTACAGTATATTTACATGTGTTGTGTACGGTATGTTAGCTACCATTACATGTGTTGTGTACGGTATGTTAGCTACCATTACATGTGTTGTGTACGGTATGTTAGCTACCATTACATGTGTTGTGTACGGTATGTTAGATACCATTACATGTGTTGTGTACGGTATGTTAGATACCATTACCATTTACATGTGTTGTGTACGGTATGTTAGCTACCATTACATGTGTTGTGTACGGTATGTTAGCTACCATTACATGTGTTGTGTACGGTATGTTAGATACCATTACATGTGTTGTGTACGGTATGTTAGCTACCATTACATGTGTTGTGTACGGTATGTTAGATACCATTAGTCCACCTACAGTATATTTACATGTGTTGTGTACGGTATGTTAGATACCATTACATGTGTTGTGTACGGTATGTTAGCTACCATTACATGTGTTGTGTACGGTATGTTAGATACCATTAGTCCACCTACAGTATATTTACATGTGTTGTGTACGGTATGTTAGATACCATTACATGTGTTGTGTACGGTATGTTAGATACCATTACATGTGTTGTGTACGGTATGTTAGCTACCATTACATGTGTTGTGTACGGTATGTTAGCTACCATTACATGTGTTGTGTACGGTATGTTAGCTACCATTACATGTGTTGTGTACGGTATGTTAGATACCATTACATGTGTTGTGTACGGTATGTTAGATACCATTACATGTGTTGTGTACGGTATGTTAGATACCATTACATGTGTTGTGTACGGTATGTTAGTCCACCTACAGTATATATACATGTGTTGTGTACGGTATGTTAGATACCATTACATGTGTTGTGTACGGTATGTTAGCTACCATTACATGTGTTGTGTACGGTATGTTAGATACCATTACAGTGTTGTGTACGGTATGTTAGATACCATTACATGTGTTGTGTACGGTATGTTAGATACCATTAGTCCCACCTATATTTACATGTGTGTGTACGGTATGTTAGCTACCATTACATGTGTTGTGTACGGTATGTTAGCTACCATTACATGTGTTGTACGGATGTTAGCTACCATTACATGTGTTGTGTACGGTATGTTAGATACCATTAGTCCACCTACAGTATATTTACATGTGTTGTGTACGGTATGTTAGATACCATTACATGTGTTGTGTACGGTATGTTAGCTACCATTACATGTGTTGTGTACGGTATGTTAGATACCATTAGTCCACTTACAGTATATTTACATGTGTTGTGTACGGTATGTTAGATACCATTAGTCCACCTACAGTATATTTTACATGTGTTGTGTACGGTATGTTAGATACCATTACATGTGTTGTGCACGGTATGTTAGATACCATTACATGTGTTGTGTACGGTATGTTAGCTACCATTACATGTGTTGTGTACGGTATGTTAGATACCATTAGTCCACCTACAGTATATTTACATGTGTTGTGTACGGTATGTTAGATACCATTACATGTGTTGTGTACGGTATGTTAGCTACCATTACATGTGTTGTGTACGGTATGTTAGATACCATTAGTCCACCTACAGTATATTTACATGTGTTGTGTACGGTATGTTAGATACCATTACATGTGTTGTGTACGGTATGTTAGCTACCATTACATGTGTTGTGTACGGTATGTTAGCTACCATTACATGTGTTGTGTACGGTATGTTAGATACCATTACATGTGTTGTGTACGGTATGTTAGATACCATTACATGTGTTGTGTACGGTATGTTAGCTACCATTACATGTGTTGTGTACGGTATGTTAGATACCATTACCATTACATGTGTTGTGTACGGTATGTTAGATACCATTACATGTGTTTGTACGGTATGTTAGCTACCATTACATGTGTTGTGTACGGTATGTTAGCTACCATTACATGTGTTGTGTACGGTATGTTAGATACCATTAGTCCACCTACAGTATATTACATGTGTTGTGTACGGTATGTTAGCTACCATTAGTCCACCTACATGTGTTGTGTACGGTATGTTAGCTACCATTACATGTGTTGTGTACGGTATGTTAGCTACCATTACATGTGTTGTGTACGGTATGTTAGCTACCATTACATGTGTTGTGTACGGTATGTTAGCTACCATTACATGTGTTGTGTACGGTATGTTAGATACCATTACATGTGTTGTGTACGGTATGTTAGCTACCATTACATGTGTTGTGTACGGTATGTTAGATACCATTAGTCCACCTACAGTATATTTACATGTGTTGTGTACGGTATGTTAGCTACCATTACATGTGTTGTGTACGGTATGTTAGCTACCATTACATGTGTTGTGTACGGTATGTTAGATACCATTACATGTGTTGTGTACGGTATGTTAGATACCATTACATGTGTTGTGTACGGTATGTTAGCTACCATTACATGTGTTGTGTACGGTATGTTAGCTACCATTACATGTGTTGTGTACGGTATGTTAGATACCATTAGTCCACCTACAGTATATTTACATGTGTTGTGTACGGTATGTTAGCTACCATTACATGTGTTGTGTACGGTATGTTAGATACCATTAGTCCACCTACAGTATATTTACATGTGTTGTGTACGGTATGTGTTAGTACATTAAGATACCATTACATGTGTTGTGTACGGTATGTTAGCTACCATTACATGTGTTGTGTACGGTATGTTAGATACCATTACATGTGTTGTGTACGGTATGTTAGATACCATTACATGTGTTGTGTACGGTATGTTAGATACCATTACATGTGTTGTGTACGGTATGTTAGTACCATTACATGTGTTGTGTACGGTATGTTAGATACCTACATGTGTTGTGTACGGTATGTTAGCTACCATTACATGTGTTGTGTACGGTATGTTAGATACCATTACATGTGTTGTGTACGGTATGTTAGATACCATTACATGTGTTGTGTACGGTATGTTAGCTACCATTACATGTGTTGTGTACGGTATGTTAGATACCATTACATGTGTTGTGTACGGTATGTTAGCTACCATTACATGTGTTGTGTACGGTATGTTAGATACCATTACATGTGTTGTGTACGGTATGTAGATACCATTACATTACATGTGTTGTGTACGGTATGTTAGATACCATTAGTCCACCTACAGTATATTTACATGTGTTGTGTACGGTATGTTAGATACCATTACATGTGTGTGTACGGTATGTTAGATACCATACCTACATTACATGTGTTGTGTACGGTATGTTAGCTACCATTACATGTGTTGTGTACGGTATGTTAGATACCATTACATGTGTGTGTACGGTATGTTAGCTACCATTACATGTGTTGTGTACGGTATGTTAGATACCATTAGTCCACCTACAGTATATTTACATGTGTTGTGTACGGTATGTTAGATACCATTACATGTGTTGTGTACGGTATGTTAGCTACCATTACATGTGTTGTGTACGGTATGTTAGATACCATTAGTACATGTGTTGTGTACGGTATGTTAGATACCATTAGTCCACTACAGTATATTTACATGTGTTGTGTACGGTATGTTAGATACCATTACATGTGTTGTGTACGGTATGTTAGATACTATTACATGTGTTGGGTACGGTATGTTAGGTTCCATTACATGTGGTGTACGGTATGTTAGATACCATTAGTCACAGTATATTTACATGTGTTGGTACGGTATGTTAGATAACATTACATGTTTTGGGTACGGAAAGGTAGAAACCATTACATGTGTTGTGTACGGTATATTAGATACCATTACATGTGTTCATGTGGTGTACGGTATGTTAAATACCATTACATGTGTTGTGTACGGTATGTTAGATACCATTACATGTGTTGTGTACGGTATGTTAGCTACCAATACATGTGTTGTGTACGGTATGTTAGCTACCAATACATGTGTTGTGTACGGTATGTTAGCTACCATTACATGTGTTGTGTACGGTATGTTAGATACCATTACATGTGTTGTGTACGGTATGTTAGCTACCATTACATGTGTTGTGTACGGTATGATAGCTACCATTACATGTGTTGTGTACGGTATGTTAGCTACCATTACATGTGTTGTGTACGGTATGTTAGATACCATTAGTCCAGCTACAGTATATTTACATGTGTTGTGTACGGTATGTTAGATACCATTACATGTGTTGTGTACGGTATGTTACCATACATGTGTTGTGTACGGTATGTTAGATACCATTACATGTGTTGTGTACGGTATGTTAGATACCATTACATGTGTTGTGTACGGTATGTTAGCTACCATTACATGTTGTGTACGGTATGTTAGATACCATTAGTCCACCTACAGTATATTACATGTGTTGTGTACGGTATGTTAGATACCATTACATGTGTTGTGTACGGTATGTTAGCTACCATTACATGTGTTGTGTACGGTATGTTAGCTACCATTACATGTGTTGTGTACGGTATGTTAGATACCATTACATGTGTTGTGTACGGTATGTTAGATACCATTACATGTGTTGTGTACGGTATGTTAGATACCATTACATGTGTTGTGTACGGTATGTTAGATACCATTACATGTGTTGTGTACGGTATGTTAGCTACCATTACATGTGTTGTGTACGGTATGTTAGCTACCATTACATGTGTTGTGTACGGTATGTTAGATACCATTACATGTGTTGTGTACGGTATGTTAGCTACCGTTGTCCACCTATGTTAGCTACCATTACATGTGTTGTGTACGGTATGTTAGATACCATTACATGTGTTGTGTACGGTATGTTAGCTACCATTACATGTGTTGTGTACGGTATGTTAGCTACCATTACATGTGTTGTGTACGGTATGTTAGCTACCATTACATGTGTTGTGTACGGTATGTTAGCTACCATTACATGTGTTGTGTACGGTATGTTAGCTACCATTACATGTGTTGTGTACGGTATGTTAGATACCATTACATGTGTTGTGTACGGTATGTAGATACCATTACATGTGTTGTGTACGGTATGTTAATACCATTACATGTGTTGTGTACGGTATGTTAGATACCATTACATGTGTTGTGTACGGTATGTTAGCTACCATTACATGTGTTGTGTACGGTATGTTAGCTACCATTACATGTGTTGTGTACGGTATGTTAGATTACATTAGTACTACATTATTTACATGTGTTGTGTACGGTATGTTAGCTACCATTACATGTGTTGTGTACGGTATGTTAGCTACCATTACATGTGTTGTGTACGGTATGTTAGCTACCATTACATGTGTTGTGTACGGTATGTTAGATACCATTACATGTGTTGTGTACGGTATGTTAGATACCATTACATGTGTTGTGTACGGTATGTTAGCTACCATTACATGTGTTGTGTACGGTATGTTAGCTACCATTACATGTGTTGTGTACGGTATGTTAGATACCATTACATGTGTTGTGTACGGTATGTTAGCTACCATTACATGTGTTGTGTACGGTATGTTAGATACCATTAGTCCACCTACAGTATTTACATGTGTTGTGTACGGTATGTTAGATACCATTACATGTGTTGTGTACGGTATGTTAGCTACCATTACATGTGTTGTGTACGGTATGTTAGATACCATTAGTCCACCTACAGTATATTTACATGTGTTGTGTACGGTATGTTAGATACCATTACATGTGTTGTGTACGGTATGTTAGATACCATTACATGTGTTGTGTACGGTATGTTAGCTACCATTACATGTGTTGTGTACGGTATGTTAGCTACCATTACATGTGTTGTGTACGGTATGTTAGCTACCATTACATGTGTTGTGTACGGTATGTTAGATACCATTACATGTGTTGTGTACGGTATGTTAGATACCATTACATGTGTTGTGTACGGTATGTTAGATACCATTAGTCCACCTACAGTATATTTACATGTGTTGTGTACGGTATGTTAGATACCATTACAGGTGTTGTGTACGGTATGTTAGCTACCATTACATGTGTTGTGTACGGTATGTTAGATACCATTAGTCCACTTACAGCATATTTACATGTGTTGTGTACGGTATGTTAGATACCATTAGTCCACCTATATTACATGCGTTGTGTACGGTATGTTAGCTACCATTACATGTGTTGTGTACGGTATGTTAGCTACCATTACATGTGTTGTGTACGGTATGTTAGATACCATTAGTCCACCTACAGTATATTTACATGTGTTGTGTACGGTATGTTAGATACCATTACAGGTGTTGTGTACGGTATGTTAGCTACCATTACATGTGTTGTGTACGGTATGTTAGATACTATTAGTCCACTTACAGTATATTTACATGTGTTGTGTACGGTATGTTAGATACCATTAGTCCACCTACAGTATATTTACATGTGTTGTGTACGGTATGTTAGATACCATTACATGT
The DNA here is from genome assembly GCA_032716605.1 of Paralithodes platypus. Lineage (NCBI taxonomy): Eukaryota > Metazoa > Arthropoda > Malacostraca > Decapoda > Lithodidae > Paralithodes > Paralithodes platypus. The sequence continues at coordinate 27,266,861 of CM064518.1, read as the reverse complement.
GTTGTGCACGGTATGTTAGATACCATTACATGTGTTGTGTACGGTATGTTAGCTACCATTACATGTGTTGTGTACGGTATGTTAGATACCATTAGTCCACCTACAGTATATTTACATGTGTTGTGTACGGTATGTTAGATACCATTACATGTGTGTTGTGTACGGTATGTTAGCTACCATTACATGTGTTGTGTACGGTATGTTAGTTAGTCCACCTACAGTATATTTACAAGTGTTGTGTACGGTATGTTAGCTACCATACATGTGTTGTGTACGGTATGTTAGATACCATTACATGTGTTGTGTACGGTATGTTAGCTACCATTACATGTGTTGTGTACGGTATGTTAGATACCATTACATGTGTTGTGTACGGTATGTTAGATACCATTACATGTGTTGTGTACGGTATGTTAGCTACCATTACATGTGTTGTGTACGGTTTGTTCGATACCATTACATGTGTTCTGTACGGTATGTTAGATACCATTACATGTGTTCTGTACGGTATGTTAGATACCATTACATGTGTTGTGTACGGTATGTTAGCTACCATTACATGTGTTGTGTACGGTATGTTAGATACCATTAGTCCACCTACAGTATACTTACATGTGTTGTGTACGGTATGTTAGCTACCATTAGTCCACCTATATTTACATGCGTTGTGTACGGTATGTTAGCTACCATTACATGTGTTGTGTACGGTATGTTAGCTACCATTACATGTGTTGTGTACGGTATGTTAGCTACCATTAGTCCACCTACAGTATATTTACATGTGTTGTGTACGGTATGTTAGATACCATTACATGTGTTGTGTACGGTATGTTAGATACCATTACTCCACCTACAGTATATTTACATGTGTTGTGTACGGTATGTTAGATACCATTACATGTATTGTGTACGGTATGTTAGATACCATTACATGTGTTGTGTACGGTATGTTAGATACCATTACATGTGTTGTGTATGGTATGTTAGCTACCATTACACGTGTTGTGTACGGTATGTTAGATACCGTTAGTCCACCTACAGTATATTTACATGTGTTGTGTACGGTATGTTAGATACCATTACATGTGTTGTGTACGGTATGTTAGCTACCATTACATGTGTTGTGTACGGTATGTTAGCTACCATTACATGTGTTGTGTACGGTATGTTAGATACCATTACATGTTGTGTACGGTATGTTAGCTACCATTACATGTGTTTGTGTACGGTATGTTAGATACCATTACATGTGTTGTGTACGGTATGTTAGATACCATTACATGTGTGTGTACGGTATGTTAGCTACCATTACATGTGTTGTGTACGGTATGTTAGCTACCATTACATGTGTTGTGTACGGTATGTTAGATACCATTAGTCCACCTACAGTATATTTACATGTGTTGTGTACGGTATGTTAGCTACCATTACATGTGTTGTGTACGGTATGTTAGATACCATTACATGTGTTGTGTACGGTATGTTAGATACCATTACATGTGTTGTGTACGGTATGCTAGCTACCATTACATGTGTTGTGTACGGTATGTTAGCTACCATTACATGTGTTGTGTACGGTATGTTAGATACCATTAGTCCACCTACAGTATATTTACATGTGTTGTGTACGGTATGTTAGCTACCATTACATGTGTTGTGTACGGTATGTTAGCTACCATTACATGTGTTGTGTAAGGTATGTTAGATACCATTAAATGTGTTGTGTACGGTATGTTAGATACCATTACATGTGTTGTGTACGGTATGTTAGCTACCATTACATGTGTTGTGTACGGTATGTGAGCTACCATTACATGTGTTGTGTACGGTATGTTAGCTACCATTAGTCCACCTACAGTATATTTACAAGTGTTGTGTACGGTATGTTAGCTACCATTACATGTTGTGTACGGTATGTTAGCTACCATTACATGTGTTGTGTACGGTATGTTAGCTACCATTACATGTGTTGTGTACGGTATGTTAAATACCATTACATGTGTTGTGTACGGTATGTTAGATACCATTACATGTGTTGTGTACGGTATGTTAGCTACCATTACATGTGTTGTGTACGGTATGTTAGCTACCATTACATGTGTTGTGTACGGTATGTTAGATACCATTACATGTGTTGTGTACGGTATGTTAGATACCATTACATGTGTTGTGTACGGTATGTTAGATACCATTACATGCGTTGTGTACGGTATGTTAGCTACCTACATGTGTTGTGTACGGTATGTTAGCTACCATTACATGTGTTGTGTACGGTATGTTAGCTACCATTACATGTGTTGTGTACGGTATGTTAGCTACCATTACATGTGTTGTGTACGGTATGTTAACTACCATTACATGTGTTGTGTACGGTATGTTAGCTACCATTACATGTGTTGTGTACGGTATGTTAGCTACCATTACATGTGTTGTGTACGGTATGTTAGCTACCATTACATGTGTTGTGTACGGTATGTTAGATACCATTACATGTGTTGTGTACGGTATGTTAGATACCATTACATGTGTTGTGTACGGTATGTTAGCTACCATTACATGTGTTGTGTACGGTATGTTAGCTACCATTACATGTGTTGTGTACGGTATGTTAGATACCATTACATGTGTTGTGTACGGTATGTTAGCTACCATTACATGTGTTGTGTACGGTATGTTAGATACCATTAGTCCACCTACAGTATATATACATGTGTTGTGTACGGTATGTTAGATACCATTACATGTGTTGTGTACGGTATGTTAGCTACCATTACATGTGTTGTGTACGGTATGTTAGATACCATTAGTCCACCTACAGTATATTTACATGTGTTGTGTACGGTATGTTAGATACCATTACATGTGTTGTGTACGGTATGTTAGATACCATTACATGTGTTGTGTACGGTATGTTAGCTACCATTACATGTGTTGTGTACGGTATGTTAGCTACCATTACATGTGTTGTGTGTACGGTATGTTAGCTACCATTACATGTGTTGTGTACGGTATGTTAGATACCATTACATGTGTTGTGTACGGTATGTTAGATACCATTACATGTGTTGTGTACGGTATGTTAGATACCATTAGTCCACCTACAGTATATTTACATGTGTTGTGTACGGTATGTTAGATACCATTACAGGTGTTGTGTACGGTATGTTAGCTACCATTACATGTGTTGTGTACGGTATGTTAGATACCATTAGTCCACTTACAGCATATTACATGTGTTGTGTACGGTATGTTAGATACCATTAGTCCACCTATATTTACATGCGTTGTGTACGGTATGTTAGCTACCATTACATGTGTTGTGTACGGTATGTTAGCTACCATTAGATGTGTTGTGTACGGTATGTTAGATACCATTAGTCCACCTACAGTATATTTACATGTGTTGTGTACGGTATGTTAGATACCATTACAGGTGTTGTGTACGGTATGTTAGCTACCATTACATGTGTTGTGTACGGTATGTTAGATACTATTAGTCCACTTACAGTATATTACATGTGTTGTGTACGGTATGTTAGATACCATTAGTCCACCTACAGTATATTTACATGTGTTGTGTACGGTATGTTAGATACCATTACATGTGTTGTGCACGGTATGTTAGATACCATTACATGTGTTGTGTACGGTATGTTAGCTACCATTACATGTGTTGTGTACGGTATGTCCACCTACAGTATATTTACATGTGTTGTGTACGGTATGTTAGATACCATTACATGTGTTGTGTACGGTATGTTAGCTACCATTACATGTGTTGTGTACGGTATGTTAGATACCGTTAGTCCACCTACAGTATATTTACAAGTGTTGTGTACGGTATGTTAGCTACCATTACATGTGTTGTGTACGGTATGTTAACTACCATTACATGTGTTGTGTACGGTATGTTAGCTACCATTACATGTGTTGTGTACGGTATGTTAGATACCATTACATGTGTTGTGTACGGTATGTTAGATACCATTACATGTGTTGTGTACGGTATGTTAGCTACCATTACATGTGTTGTGTACGGTATGTTAGCTACCATTACATGTGTTGTGTACGGTTTGTTAGCTACCATTACATGTGTTGTGTACGGTATGTTAGATACCATTACATGTGTTGTGTACGGTATGTTAGATACCATTACATGTGTTGTGTACGGTATGTTAGATACCATTACATGTGTTGTGTACGGTATGTTAGATACCATTACATGTGTTGTGTACGGTATGTTAGCTACCATTACATGTTGTGTACGGTATGTTAGATACCATTACATGTGTTGTGTACGGTATGTTAGCTACCATTACATGTGTTGTGTACGGTATGTTAGATACCATTAGTCCACCTACAGTATACTTACATGTGTTGTGTACGGTATGTTAGCTACCATTACATGTGTTGTGTACGGTATGTTAGCTACCATTACATGTGTTGTGTACGGTATGTTAGCTACCATTAGTCCACCTACAGTATATTTACATGTGTTGTACGGTATGTTAGATACCATTACATGTGTTGTGTACGGTATGTTAGCTATTACATGTGTTGTGTACGGTATGTTAGATACCATTACATGTGTTGTGCACGGTATGTTAGATACCATTACATGTGTTGTGTACGGTATGTTAGCTACCATTACATGTGTTGTGTACGGTATGTTAGATACCATTAGTCCACCTACAGTATATTTACATGTGTTGTGTACGGTATGTTAGATACCATTACATGTGTTGTGTATGGTATGTTAGCTACCATTACACGTGTTGTGTACGGTATGTTAGATACCGTTAGTCCACCTACAGTATATTTACATGTGTTGTGTACGGTATGTTAGATACCATTACATGTGTTGTGTACGGTATGTTAGCTACCATTACATGTGTTGTGTACGGTATGTTAGCTACCATTACATGTGTTGTGTACGGTATGTTAGATACCATTACATGTGTTGTGTACGGTATGTTAGCTACCATTACATGTGTTGTGTACGGTATGTTAGATACCATTACATGTGTTGTGTACGGTATGTTAGATACCATTACATGTGTTGTGTACGGTATGTTAGCTACCATTACATGTGTTGTGTACGGTATGTTAGCTACCATTATATGTGTTGTGTACGGTATGTTAGATACCATTAGTCCACCTACAGTATATTTACATGTGTTGTGTACGGTATGTTAGCTACCATTACATGTGTTGTGTACGGTATGTTAGATACCATTACATGTGTTGTGTACGGTATGTTAGATACCATTACATGTGTTGTGTACGGTATGCTAGCTACCATTACATGTGTTGTGTACGGTATGTTAGCTACCATTACATGTGTTGTGTACGGTATGTTAGATACCATTAGTCCACCTACAGTATATTTACATGTGTTGTGTACGGTATGTTAGCTACCATTACATGTGTTGTGTACGGTATGTTAGCTACCATTACATGTGTTGTGTAAGGTATGTTAGATACCATTAAATGTGTTGTGTACGGTATGTTAGATACCATTACATGTGTTGTGTACGGTATGTTAGATACCATTACATGTGTTGTGTACGGTATGTTAGCTACCATTACATGTGTTGTGTACGGTATGTTAGATACCATTACATGTGTTGTGTACGGTATGTTAGCTACCATTACATGTGTTGTGTACGGTATGTTAGCTACCATTACATGTGTTGTGTACGGTATGTTAGCTACCATTACATGTGTTGTGTACGGTATGTTAGCTACCATTAGTCCACCTACAGTATATTTACAAGTGTTGTGTACGGTATGTTAGCTACCATTACATGTGTTGTGTACGGTATGTTAGCTACCATTACATGTGTTGTGTACGGTATGTTAGCTACCATTACATGTGTTGTGTACGGTATGTTAAATACCATTACATGTGTTGTGTACGGTATGTTAGATACCATTACATGTGTTGTGTACGGTATGTTAGCTACCATTACATGTGTTGTGTACGGTATGTTAGCTACCATTACATGTGTTGTGTACGGTATGTTAGATACCATTACATGTGTTGTGTACGGTATGTTAGATACCATTACATGTGTTGTGTACGGTATGTTAGATACCATTACATGCGTTGCGTACGGTATGTTAGCTACCATTAAATGTGTTGTGTACGGTATGTTAGCTACCATTACATGTGTAGTGTACGGTATGTTAACTACCATTAGTCCACCTACAGTATATTTACATGTGTTGTGTACGGTATGTTAGCTACCATTACATGTGTTGTGTACGGTATGTTAGCTACCATTACATGTGTTGTGTACGGTATGTTAGCTACCATTACATGTGTTGTGTACGGTATGTTAGATACCATTACATGTGTTGTGTACGGTATGTTAGATACCATTACATGTGTTGTGTACGGTATGTTAGCTACCATTACATGTGTTGTGTACGGTATGTTAGCTACCATTACATGTGTTGTGTACGGTATGTTAGATACCATTACATGTGTTGTGTACGGTATGTTAGCTACCATTACATGTGTTGTGTACGGTATGTTAGATACCATTAGTCCACCTACAGTATATTACATGTGTTGTGTACGGTATGTTAGATACCATTACATGTGTTGTGTACGGTATGTTAGCTACCATTACATGTGTTGTGTACGGTATGTTAGATACCATTAGTCCACCTACAGTATATTTACATGTGTTGTGTACGGTATGTTAGATACCATTACATGTGTTGTGTACGGTATGTTAGATACCATTACATGTGTTGTGTACGGTATGTTAGCTACCATTACATGTGTTGTGTACGGTATGTTAGCTACCATTACATGTGTTGTGTACGGTATGTTAGCTACCATTACATGTGTTGTGTACGGTATGTTAGATACCATTACATGTGTTGTGTACGGTATGTTAGCTACCATTACATGTGTTGTGTACGGTATGTTAGATACCATTAGTCCACCTACAGTATATTTACATGTGTTGTGTACGGTATGTTAGATACCATTACAGGTGTTGTGTACGGTATGTTAGCTACCATTACATGTGTTGTGTACGGTATGTTAGATACCATTAGTCCACTTACAGCATATTTACATGTGTTGTGTACGGTATGTTAGATACCATTAGTCCACCTATATTTACATGCGTTGTGTACGGTATGTTAGCTACCATTACATGTGTTGTGTACGGTATGTTAGCTACCATTAGATGTGTTGTGTACGGTATGTTAGATACCATTAGTCCACCTACAGTATATTTACATGTGTTGTGTACGGTATGTTAGATACCATTACATGTGTTGTGTACGGTATGTTAGCTACCATTACATGTGTTGTGTACGGTATGTTAGATACCATTACATGTGTTGTGTACGGTATGTTAGATACCATTAGTCCACCTACAGTATATTTACATGTGTTGTGTACGGTATGTTAGATACCATTACATGTGTTGTGCACGGTATGTTAGATACCATTACATGTGTTGTGTACGGTATGTTAGCTACCATTACATGTGTTGTGTACGGTATGTTAGATACCATTAGTCCACCTACAGTATATTTACATGTGTTGTGTACGGTATGTTAGATACCATTACATGTGTTGTGTACGGTATGTTAGCTACCATTACATGTGTTGTGTACGGTATGTTAGATACCGTTAGTCCACCTACAGTATATTTACATGTGTTGTGTACGGTATGTTAGCTACCATTACATGTGTTGTGTACGGTATGTTAACTACCATTACATGTGTTGTGTACGGTATGTTAGCTACCATTACATGTGTTGTGTACGGTATGTTAGATACCATTACATGTGTTGTGTACGGTATGTTAGATACCATTACATGTGTTGTGTACGGTATGTTAGCTACCATTACATGTGTTGTGTACGGTTTGTTCGATACCATTACTGTGTACATTACATGTGTTCTGTACGGTATGTTAGATACCATTACATGTGTTGTGTACGGTATGTTAGCTACCATTACATATGTTGTGTACGGTATGTTAGATACCATTAGTCCACCTACAGTATACTTACATGTGTTGTGTACGGTATGTTAGCTACCATACCACCATGTGTTGTGTACGGTATGTTAGATACCATTACATGTGTTGTGTACGGTATGTTAGCTACCATTACATGTGTTGTGTACGGTATGTTAGCTACCATTACATGTGTTGTGTACGGTATGTTAGATACCATTACATGTGTTGTGTACGGTATGTTAGATACCATTACTCCACCTACAGTATATTTACATGTGTTGTGTACGGTATGTTAGATACCATTACATGTGTTGTGTACGGTATGTTAGCTACCATTACATGTGTTGTGTACGGTATGTTAGATACCATTACATGTGTTGTGTACGGTATGTTAGCTACCATTACATGTGTTGTGTACGGTATGTTAGCTAGCCATTACAGGTTGTGTACGGTATGTTAGATACCATTACATGTGTTGTGTACGGTATGTTAGATACCATTACATGTGTTGTGTACGGTATGTTAGCTACCATTACATGTGTTGTGTACGGTATGTTAGCTACCATTACATGTGTTGTGTACGGTATGTTAGATACCATTACATGTGTTGTGTACGGTATGTTAGCTACCATTACATGTGTTGTGTACGGTATGTTAGATACCATTACATGTGTTGTGTACGGTATGTTAGATACCATTACATGTGTTGTGTACGGTATGTTAGCTACCATTACATGTGTTGTGTACGGTATGTTAGCTACCATTACATGTGTTGTGTACGGTATGTTAGATACCATTAGTCCACCTACAGTATATTTACATGTGTTGTGTACGGTATGTTAGCTACCATTACATGTGTTGTGTACGGTATGTTAGATACCATTACATGTGTTGTGTACGGTATGTTAGATACCATTACATGTGTTGTGTACGGTATGTTAGCTACCATTACATGTGTTGTGTACGGTATGTTAGCTACCATTACATGTGTTGTGTACGGTATGTTAGATACCATTAGTCCACCTACAGTATATTTACATGTGTTGTGTACGGTATGTTAGCTACCATTACATGTGTTGTGTACGGTATGTTAGCTACCATTACATGTGTTGTGTACGGTATGTTAGATACCATTACATGTGTTGTGTACGGTATGTTAGATACCATTACATGTGTTGTGTACGGTATGTTAGATACCATTACATGTGTTGTGTACGGTATGTTAGCTACCATTACATGTGTTGTGTACGGTATGTTAGCTACCATTACATGTGTTGTACGGTATGTTAGCTACCATTACATGTGTTGTGTAAGGTATTTTATATACCATTACATGTGTTGTGTACGGTATGTTAGATACCATTACATGTGTTGTGTACGGTATGTTAGCTACCATTACATGTGTTGTGTACGGTATGTTAGCTACCATTACATGTGTTGTGTACGGTATGTTAGATACCATTACATGTGTTGTGTACGGTATGTTAGATACCATTACATGTGTTGTGTACGGTATGTTAGCTACCATTACATGTGTTGTGTACGGTATGTTAGCTACCATTACATGTGTTGTGTACGGTATGTTAGATACCATTACATGTGTTGTGTACGGTATGTTAGCTACCATTACATGTGTTGTGTACGGTATGTTAGATACCATTAGTCCACCTACAGTATATATACATGTGTTGTGTACGGTATGTTAGATACCATTACATGTGTTGTGTACGGTATGTTAGCTACCATTACATGTGTTGTGTACGGTATGTTAGATACCATTAGTCCACCTACAGTATATTTACATGTGTTGTGTACGGTATGTTAGATACCATTACATGTGTTGTGTACGGTATGTTAGATACCATTACATGTGTTGTGTACGGTATGTTAGCTACCATTACATGTGTTGTGTACGGTATGTTAGCTACCATTACATGTGTTGTGTACGGTATGTTAGCTACCATTACATGTGTTGTGTACGGTATGTTAGATACCATTACATGTGTTGTGTACGGTATGTTAGATACCATTACATGTGTTGTGTACGGTATGTTAGATACCATTAGTCCACCTACAGTATATTTACATGTGTTGTGTACGGTATGTTACCATTACAGGTGTTGTGTACGGTATGTTAGCTACCATTACATGTGTTGTGTACGGTATGTTAGATACCATTAGTCCACTTACAGCATATTTACATGTGTTGTGTACGGTATGTTAGATACCATTAGTCCACCTATATTTACATGCGTTGTGTACGGTATGTTAGCTACCATTACATGTGTTGTGTACGGTATGTTAGCTACCATTAGATGTGTTGTGTACGGTATGTTAGATACCATTAGTCCACCTACAGTATATTTACATGTGTTGTGTACGGTATGTTAGATACCATTACAGGTGTTGTGTACGGTATGTTAGCTACCATTACATGTGTTGTGTACGGTATGTTAGATACTATTAGTCCACTTACAGTATATTTACATGTGTTGTGTACGGTATGTTAGATACCATTAGTCCACCTACAGTATATTTACATGTGTTGTGTACGGTATGTTAGATACCATTACATGTGTTGTGCACGGTATGTTAGATACCATTACATGTGTTGTGTACGGTATGTTAGCTACCATTACATGTGTTGTGTACGGTATGTTAGATACCATTAGTCCACCTACAGTATATTTACATGTGTTGTGTACGGTATGTTAGATACCATTACATGTGTTGTGTACGGTATGTTAGCTACCATTACATGTGTTGTGTACGGTATGTTAGATACCGTTAGTCCACCTACAGTATATTTACAAGTGTTGTGTACGGTATGTTAGCTACCATTACATGTGTTGTGTACGGTATGTTAACTACCATTACATGTGTTGTGTACGGTATGTTAGCTACCATTACATGTGTTGTGTACGGTATGTTAGATACCATTACATGTGTTGTGTACGGTATGTTAGATACCATTACATGTGTTGTGTACGGTATGTTAGCTACCATTACATGTGTTGTGTACGGTTTGTTCGATACCATTACATGTGTTCTGTACGGTATGTTAGATACCATTACATGTGTTCTGTACGGTATGTTAGATACCATTACATGTGTTGTGTACGGTATGTTAGCTACCATTACATATGTTGTGTACGGTATGTTAGATACCATTAGTCCACCTACAGTATACTTACATGTGTTGTGTACGGTATGTTAGCTACCATTAGTCCACCTATATTTACATGCGTTGTGTACGGTATGTTAGCTACCATTACATGTGTTGTGTACGGTATGTTAGCTACCATTACGTGTGTTGTGTACGGTATGTTAGCTACCATTAGTCCACCTACAGTATATTTACATGTGTTGTGTACGGTATGTTAGATACCATTACATGTGTTGTGTACGGTATGTTAGATACCATTACTCCACCTACAGTATATTTACATGTGTTGTGTACGGTATGTTAGATACCATTACATGTATTGTGTACGGTATGTTAGATACCATTACATGTGTTGTGTACGGTATGTTAGATACCATTACATGTGTTGTGTATGGTATGTTAGCTACCATTACACGTGTTGTGTACGGTATGTTAGATACCGTTAGTCCACCTACAGTATATTTACATGTGTTGTGTACGGTATGTTAGATACCATTACATGTGTTGTGTACGGTATGTTAGCTACCATTACATGTGTTGTGTACGGTATGTTAGCTACCATTACATGTGTGTTGTGTACGGTATGTTAGATACCATTACATGTGTTGTGTACGGTATGTTAGCTACCATTACATGTGTTGTGTACGGTATGTTAGATACCATTACATGTGTTGTGTACGGTATGTTAGATACCAGTTAGTCCACCTACAGTATATTTACATGTGTTGTGTACGGTATGTTAGCTACCATTACATGTGTTGTGTACGGTATGTTAGCTACCATTACATGTGTTGTGTACGGTATGTTAGATACCATTAGTCCACCTACAGTATCATTACATGTGTTGTGTACGGTATGTTAGCTACCATTACATGTGTTGTGTACGGTATGTTAGATACCATTACATGTGTTGTGTACGGTATGTTAGATACCATTACATGTGTTGTGTACGGTATGCTAGCTACCATTACATGTGTTGTGTACGGTATGTTAGCTACCATTACATGTGTTGTGTACGGTATGTTAGATACCATTAGTCCACTACAGTATATTACTTGTGTTGTGTACGGTATGTTAGCTACCATTACATGTGTTGTGTACGGTATGTTAGCTACCATTACATGTGTTGTGTACGGTATGTTAGATACCATTACATGTGTTGTGTACGGTATGTTAGATACCATTACATGTGTTGTGTACGGTATGTTAGCTACAATTACATGTGTTGTGTACGGTATGTTAGATACCATTACATGTGTTGTGTACGGTATGTTAGCTACCATTACATGTGTTGTGTACGGTATGTTAGCTACCATTACATGTGTTGTGTACGGTATGTGAGCTACCATTACATGTGTTGTGTACGGTATGTTAGCTACCATTAGTCCACCTACAGTATATTTACAAGTGTTGTGTACGGTATGTTAGCTACCATTACATGTGTTGTGTACGGTATGTTAGCTACCATTACATGTGTTGTGTACGGTATGTTAGCTACCATTACATGTGTTGTGTACGGTATGTTAAATACCATTACATGTGTTGTGTACGGTATGTTAGATACCATTACATGTGTTGTGTACGGTATGTTAGCTACCATTACATGTGTTGTGTACGGTATGTTAGCTACCATTACATGTGTTGTGTACGGTATGTTAGATACCATTACATGTGTTGTGTACGGTATGTTAGATACCATTACATGTGTTGTGTACGGTATGTTAGATACCATTACATGCGTTGTGTACGGTATGTTAGCTACCATTAAATGTGTTGTGTACGGTATGTTAGCTACCATTACATGTGTAGTGTACGGTATGTTAACTACCATTAGTCCACCTACAGTATATTTACATGTGTTGTGTACGGTATGTTAGCTACCATTACATGTGTTGTGTACGGTATGTTAGCTACCATTACATGTGTTGTGTACGGTATGTTAGCTACCATTACATGTGTTGTGTACGGTATGTTAGATACCATTACATGTGTTGTGTACGGTATGTTAGATACCATTACATGTGTTGTGTACGGTATGTTAGCTACCATTACATGTGTTGTGTACGGTATGTTAGCTACCATTACATGTGTTGTGTACGGTATGTTAGATACCATTACATGTGTTGTGTACGGTATGTTAGCTACCATTACATGTGTTGTGTACGGTATGTTAGATACCATTAGTCCACCTACAGTATATATACATGTGTTGTGTACGGTATGTTAGATACCATTACATGTGTTGTGTACGGTATGTTAGTACCATTACATGTGTTGTGTACGGTATGTTAGATACCATTAGTCCACCTACAGTATATTTACATGTGTTGTGTACGGTATGTTAGATACCATTACATGTGTTGTGTACGGTATGTTAGATACCATTACATGTGTTGTGTACGGTATGTTAGCTACCATTACATGTGTTGTGTACGGTATGTTAGCTACCATTACATGTGTTGTGTACGGTATGTTAGCTACCATTACATGTGTTGTGTACGGTATGTTAGACACCATTACATGTGTTGTGTACGGTATGTTAGATACCATTACATGTGTTGTGTACGGTATGTTAGATACCATTAGTCCACCTACAGTATATTTACATGTGTTGTGTACGGTATGTTAGATACCATTACAGGTGTTGTGTACGGTATGTTAGCTACCATTACATGTGTTGTGTACGGTATGTTAGATACCATTAGTCCACTTACAGTATATTTACATGTGTTGTGTACGGTATGTTAGATACCATTAGTCCACCTATATTTACATGCGTTGTGTACGGTATGTTAGCTACCATTACATGTGTTGTGTACGGTATGTTAGCTACCATTAGATGTGTTGTGTACGGTATGTTAGATACCATTAGTCCACCTACAGTATATTTACATGTGTTGTGTACGGTATGTTAGATACCATTACAGGTGTTGTGTACGGTATGTTAGCTACCATTACATGTGTTGTGTACGGTATGTTAGATACCATTAGTCCACTTACAGTATATTTACATGTGTTGTGTACGGTATGTTAGATACCATTAGTCCACCTACAGTATATTTACATGTGTTGTGTACGGTATGTTAGATACCATTACATGTGTTGTGCACGGTATGTTAGATACCATTACATGTGTTGTGTACGGTATGTTAGCTACCATACATGTGTTGTGTACGGTATGTTAGATACCATTAGTCCACCTACAGTATATTTACATGTGTTGTGTACGGTATGTTAGATACCATTACATGTGTTGTGTACGGTATGTTAGCTACCATTACATGTGTTGTGTACGGTATGTTAGATACCGTTAGTCCACCTACAGTATATTTACAAGTGTTGTGTACGGTATGTTAGCTACCATTACATGTGTTGTGTACGGTATGTTAACTACCATTACATGTGTTGTGTACGGTATGTTAGCTACCATTACATGTGTTGTGTACGGTATGTTAGATACCATTACATGTGTTGTGTACGGTATGTTAGATACCATTACATGTGTTGTGTACGGTATGTTAGCTACCATTACATGTGTTGTGTACGGTTTGTTCGATACCATTACATGTGTTCTGTACGGTATGTTAGATACCATTACATGTGTTGTACGGTATGTTAGATACCATTACATGTGTTGTGTACGGTATGTTAGCTACCATTACATATGTTGTGTACGGTATGTTAGATACCATTAGTCCACCTACAGTATACTTACATGTGTTGTGTACGGTATGTTAGCTACCATTAGTCCACCTATATTTACATGCGTTGTGTACGGTATGTTAGCTACCATTACATGTGTTGTGTACGGTATGTTAGCACCATTACTGTGTGTGTACGGTATGTTAGCTACCATTACGTGTGTTGTGTACGGTATGTTAGCTACCATTAGTCCACCTACAGTATATTTACATGTGTTGTGTACGGTATGTTAGATACCATTACATGTGTTGTGTACGGTATGTTAGATACCATTACATGTGTTGTGTACGGTATGTTAGATACCATTACATGTGTTGTGTACGGTATGTTAGCTACCATTACATGTGTTGTGTACGGTATGTTAGATACCATTAGTCCACCTACAGTATATTTACATGTGTTGTGTACGGTATGTTAGCTACCATTACATGTGTTGTGTACGGTATGTTAGATACCATTAGTCCACCTACAGTATATTTACATGTGTTGTGTACGGTATGTTAGATACCATTACATGTGTTGTGTACGGTATGTTAGATACCATTACATGTGTTGTGCACGGTATGTTAGATACCATTACATTGTTGTGTACGGTATGTTAGATACCATTACATGTGTTGTGTACGGTATGTTAGATACCATTAGTCCACCTACAGTATATTTACATGTGTTGTGTACGGTATGTTAGATACCATTACATGTGTTGTGTACGGTATGTTAGCTACCATTACATGTGTTGTGTACGGTATGTTAGATACCGTTAGTCCACCTACAGTATATTTACATGTGTTGTGTACGGTATGTTAGATACCATTACATGTGTTGTGTACGGTATGTTAGATACCATTACATGTGTTGTGTACGGTATGTTAGATACCATTACATGTGTTGTGTACGGTATGTTAGATACCATTACATGTGTTGTGTACGGTATGTTAGCTACCATTACATGTGTTGTGTACGGTATGTTAGATACCATTAGTCCACCTACAGTATATTTACATGTGTTGTGTACGGTATGTTAGCTACCATTACATGTGTTGTGTACGGTATGTTAGCTACCATTACATGTGTTGTGTACGGTATGTTAGCTACCATTACAAGTGTTGTGTACGGTATGTTAGATACCATTACATGTGTTGTGTACGGTATGTTAGCTACCATTACATGTGTTGTGTACGGTATGTTAGATACCATTACATGTGTTGTGTACGGTATGTTAGATACCATTACATGTGTTGTGTACGGTATGTTAGATACCATTACATGTGTTGTGTACGGTATGTTAGATACCATTACATGTGTTGTGTACGGTATGTTAGATACCATTACATGTGTTGTGTACGGTATGTTAGCTACCATTACATGTGTTGTGTACGGTATGTTAGATACCATTACATGTGTTGTGTACGGTATGTTAGATACCATTACATGTGTTGTGTACGGTATGTTAGATACCATTACATGTGTTGTGTACGGTATGTTAGATACCATTACATGTGTTGTGTACGGTATGTTAGATACCATTACATGTGTTGTGTACGGTATGTTAGATACCATTACATGTGTTGTGTACGGTATGTTAGCTACCATTACATGTGTTGTGTACGGTATGTTAGATACCATTAGTCCACCTACAGTATATTTACATGTGTTGTGTACGGTATGTTAGCTACCATTACATGTGTTGTGTACGGTATGTTAGATACCATTACATGTGTTGTGTACGGTATGTTAGATACCATTACATGTGTTGTGTACGGTATGTTAGATACCATTACATGTGTTGTGTACGGTATGTTAGCTACCATTACATGTGTTGTGTACGGTATGTTAGCTACCATTACATGTGTTGTGTACGGTATGTTAGCTACCATTACATGTGTTGTGTACGGTATGTTAGCTACCATACAGTGTTGTGTACGGTATGTTAGATACCATTACATGTGTTGTGTACGGTATGTTAGATACCATTACATGTGTTGTGTACGGTATGTTAGATACCATTACATGTGTTGTGTACGGTATGTTAGATACCATTAGTCCACCTACAGTATATTTACATGTGTTGTGTACGGTATGTTAGCTACCATTACATGTATTGTGTACGGTATGTTAGATACCATTACATGTGTTGTGTACGGTATGTTAGCTACCATTACATGTGTTGTGTACGGTATGTTAGATACCCTTAGTCCACCTACAGTATATTTACATGTGTTGTGTACGGTATGTTAGCTCATTTTATGTGGCCAGATGCGTTGAAAATACTTATAAAATATGAAAATTCACTATTATTTGATTAAATAAGAAAATAGTGACTAGTTTTTGTGCGGGAAACACCCACGCAAGAACTACATACAGTAACTTAGTCTAACATTTTGAATCTAGTGAGTAACCAACATTATTCGCCCTAGGCGAATTTTTTACGGCGCTTTGCTAATAAATGATTTTCGTGTGAAGCATAAACTGGTTTGTTGAATAATACTTATTTAAAAATATTATATAGCATTTTTAGCATCATGCGCTGTCTTCAGAACGAATTGATTTTAATTTATACTTACTGACATTTGAAGACAATAATAAACTTATTTTCTTCTGCACGGAAAACGTTTATTCCGAAGTGCAAAGCTTTGCAATTCGTAGTAAACTGTCTAAACTCTTTACAGAATGTTATTCCCAAGTGTAAGTCAGAATTGTATTCAGAAACACTAACACGATTAAGAACTGGTTCAAACTAAAAAATAAGATTCCTGATTTTCTGCAGTCTTCAGTCGTTTATCAATACACGTGTATGAGATGCAAGTTTCGGTACATTGGTAAGACCTATAGACAACTCAGGACTCGAATCCGCGAGCACCAGGGCCTAGAACTTGTTCTTTCTAAACCTTCGTTCTCCTCTATATGTGAGAATAAGCATTCCAAGGACCATCCCATACATAACACCCAGTTTAACATTCTGTCCAGTCATAGTTCTCAATTAGAGTTAAGAATATGTGAGGCTCTACACACCTATATCTAACTAAACCCGAAATAGTTATCCATGATTCCCATTTAGATTTCCTTTGTTTTTAATATTTATACTTGCCTAGATTTGCGTTGATATGTTTTCTTGTCTTGCACTTATAATTAACAATCACGTTTTAAGGATGATTTGCTGTTACAATTTTTACTCAAGCTTTGATATCCAAGTTCTCTCATGCTCGTTCCTTTTATTTAACTTATGTATAATTAAACTAGACATTATATTGTTAGTCACAATGTTGCTCTTCATTATGTAATTTTGGCTGTATCTTAATTATATATAGACCTGAAGATGAGAACAGTGATTCTCGAAACGTCGTACAAGATGGTATTCATTCATGCGTTGGTTCTTCTATTTATTATATATATATATATATATATATATATATATATATATATATATATATATATACTGTATTTCGTTGTTATTACAGCATACAACCAAATGTATTGATTTTAAGCATGCAAATATTCCTCTATTCATGTTATAATTGATATCGATTATTTTGTAATGTCCGTTCTCCCAATTCATTAATACACTCTTTTCCATTTGTATTTATTCCTCTTACCCATTCCTACTAGGTCTCTCAGTCTTGGATATTATAATGTTCCCCACACACCACACACACACACACACACACACACACACACACACACACACACACACACACACACACACACACACACACACACACACACACACACACACACACACACACACCACACACACACAACACACACACACACACACACACACACACACACACACACACACACACACACACACACACACACACACACACACACACACACACGTTCTCTCTATTACTTCAATCAGCTTCAGCAGAGAATAATTGACTAACTGCAACCGTAGCTCTCTAAACCGGACCAATGGAAGTTTGAGATACTGCGTGTAGCCTGTGAGCTAGCACAATTATCAGGCCTCCAGATAGCTGTATTGAGGGACTGGAGCAACTAATTATAGACGCTCGTGCTTCATACAGTCTCTCTCTCTCTTGTGCTTGATACAGTCTCTCTCACACACTCTAACTCTAACTATCTCTCTCTTTCTAACTAACTGACTCTCACTCTCTCTCTCTCTTGCTAACTCTAACTCATACACATACACAGCCCGTAGCCTAGTAGGTAGAGCTCTCGTCTCACACACGAGGGGTCGGGGGTTCAATCCCCGGCCGGGCGGAGACAAATTGGGCTTGTCTCCTTTCATGTGTTAGCCTCAGTTCACCTAGCTGTAAATAGGTACCTGGAATAAGTGGACGACGTTGTGACGTCCCATCTGGGGTTGGCAAAAATGGTACAAGGCGAGATGGGTATCATATGGTTCACCTAAGCTGATGGCTACCTAAGCCTTAGGGCGAGACGGTACCGTCTATAGTGAGAATGGTACCATACAGATCCACCCTAAGCCTTCGTTTCCGATGTCGCCAAAAATACCACAACATCCCAGCCATCAACATAAACCACCATTACATGTATTTCATTGTAATAACATCCATTAATGTATTTACGAAATACTCGCATTGCTAGAGTTACAGGAGGCGACAGTATGATAGCTACCATTGCGTCTCTCAGAAGTAGATACCATACATCTTCTTTCTTCCATTCGTTAACTCTTTCTTTTCCTTTGTACATTCAGCAATCCATAATACATGTGATTGTGCACGGTAATGTGAGAGACCATTATCAAACACAACTTTAGACTAACATAATACACTAAGCAAATGCTGTGAATAGTGTCAAGCTTCCATTCCCTATTGACTTGACTGCCACCCTAAGGAAGATAGTAATGGTATTGCCGTGGTGCTGATATAGGCTGATCAGACTATATCGGCTCTTGGCTATCTGTCTACTCTGTAAAAATAAGGTAAATTATGGAAAGAGTATTTTTTTTTTCTTTCTTAAGCTTGCTTCCTAGACCTTCATCAACCTAACAAACAAAAATCCAGCCACTCTCACTCTCTCTGTGTTTTACCGTGTAAATATTTGATCACTTTACCCCATGCTTTTTATGGATAGTGCATAAGTGAGAAAAACGAATGAGAGAAAGAGAGAGAGAGTCTTTTTCTTTGCTATCCTTTCCTTCCAATTTCCTTATTCTCGGGTTTGCATCTCGACAGTCTTGGCCACCATGCTGGGATCGTGGGGTCTGTGTACAGTATCAATGTATACCTAAAGTATGCAATAATCTCACTCTCTCTCAAACCAGACACTATTATTCTCTCTCGGGAGGCGAAATCGAACCCAATCCGTTGTTGTTCACTAATGGGAAATTAAATCGTTCTGACCCACCGACTCCGCAAAATTAGACGCCCTAAGAGTTTCTAATTGAGCGAGAGGAAGTCCATGATTTGCCGGCGAGAGGTTAGTTAAGAAAGCGATCCCGACAACCCTTATTGGCTGCGTGGACGCTAGCCGTTCTTATCTTATTAAAGCCTAGTGTTCATATCTCTTAACTATTTGACACCCCCCCACCCACAGAGAGAGAGAGAGAGAGAGAGAGTACAAAGGAGTACAAAGGAAATCAAGCAACAACAGGTCTAGTGACCCTTCTAGGCTGCTTGTCCTCCAAAACACTGAGGATCAAGTGTCCAAACAGTGGTTTAGAGTGGGTAAGGGAACATTGGAAAGGGAACTACTGCCCTAGAACTAATGTCCGTGGCAGGATTAGGAAGTTAGTAGGGGACAGATGGGTTAGTAACTGAGGGGGGGATAAAATAAAGTTATTCATTTAGAAACGCAGTCAGTCGCGGGTTTGATGCGAGATATTTGTCTAAGCGGAGTTTAAATGAATCAACGGTGCTGCAGTCTATAACGTCTCGGGGAAGCCCATTCCACAAGTTGACAACTCGATTGAAGAAGAAATTCTTAGATTCGTGTGAGTTAAAAGATTTACCAATAATTTTGCAACCGTTTCCCCGCGTGTAATTAGATTGGTTGATAGTGAAGTACTTACTACAGTTCATATTGTCGATGCCTTTGATGATTTTGAACACTTGAATTAAGTCACCTCTTAATTTGCGCTGGGTTAAAGGAAATAGATTTAATTCTCTAAGACGCTCTTCGTATGGTTTGTTCTTTAGGCTAGGTATCATTTTGGTAACTCTACGTTGAACTCGTTCTAGCTTGTTTATATCTTTTGGTAATAAGGGCACCAGGATTGAACGCAGTATTCCAGAAGAGGGCGGACTAAGGAATTGTAAGGAGAGAGAGAGAGAGAGAGAGAGAGAGAGAGAGAGAGAGAGAGAGAGAGAGAGAGAGAGAGAGAGAGAGAGAGAGAGAGAGAGAGAGAGAGAGAGAGAGAGAGAGAGAGAGAGAGAGAGAGAGAGCTTAAAATAGAGGAGATTGGCCAACCTTTGCCATATTGGTTCCACTGGTGTCATTAGCCTCTCTTAATTGACCACTTTCGAGTTTCAGGCTATAAGGAAGTTGGAGCTGTAGATATCGATAGTAAACAGAAATGCAATAATAATGTAGGTTTCTGATGGCTAAAGAGTAGGCCTATGATGAATTTTATGTACGTATAAATGAACTGCAACCTTATTTTAGCTGGTCTATCTATCTATTGCCGGACGCCTTACTCCCCTTACGAGGGTGGCCATACACAGAATGCCCCCAAGCGGACCTATTCCCTGTGAGAGGGACAACCCGAGCCAGTTAATAAAGGACTTACAGGATTGACCACTCAATTTAGGATCCGTCCGACTCCGAGGCCCTCTGTGTATCTTGTTAGCACTATTTTTCTACAGTGGTGTTCGGCTAATCCATCCACTAACCTGCCTTACCCTTAGGTAAGCAGTACGGATTTGTATCAGGTTTACTCCCCTAGACAGGTTGCCAACCAAGGCTGACGAGTCCCATCCACCCGGATTCGTATAAGGTTGTCTCCCCTAGATGAGTTGCCGACCAAGGCTAACGAGTCCCATCCACCCAATTCTGGTAATTCTGCTAAATATCGATGCCTACAACTCTAACTTCCTTGTAGAACGAAATTCGCAAGTGGGCAATTGGAGGTTTAGTTTTTCTCGACCCCCTTCTTCTTCATGTTTAGCTCCATTGGTATTGAGACTTTAAGACGTTCGGAGGAAAGTTTGAATGAGAAGAAACTTCCAGTAAAAAGGAAAGATGTTAGAGGAAAGACAGAGATGGAAGAGTTTGTCTAGGCAGGGCAGGGAGTCATCAGGGAAGAACAGCTTTTAAGGGGAGGTTTCTAGTTTGTTTCCTACTCCTCCAGCAATCTTAAAATGTCACCCCCTTGACCCCCTTTCAAGATAAATGTGTACAGTTTTCGGTAGAAAAATTTCCCGGCCGAAGGCCGGTTACTCTTAAATTACAGGCTCGCTATCGCTCGCCAGGATAAAATCGACACCTATATTGCACGAAACGTCTTAAAATTGACAGAATGG
The DNA here is from genome assembly GCA_032716605.1 of Paralithodes platypus. Classification (NCBI taxonomy): domain Eukaryota; kingdom Metazoa; phylum Arthropoda; class Malacostraca; order Decapoda; family Lithodidae; genus Paralithodes; species Paralithodes platypus. Next base: position 27,244,551 of record CM064518.1, on the reverse strand, counting down.
GGCGGAAATTCTTAAAATCACCAAACTAATGGGGCAAACGTCTTAAAATCTCAAAAACAATGGGGATAACCATGAGGGAGAAAGGGGTCAAGAAAAAAATCCCTCAAGTGGAGACCTCCCCTTAAGTGCAACAGGGTGGTGCGACAATTAAAACATTAATATATAATATATAACTAACCCAAAGTTTACAAAATTATCTGTTTGAATACATTTGAAATATATCAACGTTTACAAACATAGATATATATGGATGAGAGTGAAATAATATTAAAACGACAAAATTATAACAATAAACAAAAAAAAAACAAGTCATCTAGTCAACTAGTTTCAGCATTGTTTTTAACAATATGTGTACTTTCGCAAAAGTAATAATCAACAATAAATGAGAGATTACTTTATGCTCAAAATAATGATAACATAATAAATAAATAAAACTATTGATAATACATTTGTGTTTAATGTTCAGATCAGTATATCTAACAATAAACAATAATAAGGTCTTTCATGTCCAAAGCAATACATCAAGCAATACACAAAAGTAACTTCTTTGGTGCTTTAAGGGGGCCCACCTCGCTTTTTTTATTTTTATCTCCTTTTCTCTCTTTCCCTGGTTTGTATCCATTCGGCCCCATTCAGCCAACTGTATTAAGACATTTATCCCCATCCAGGTGTCGATTTCTTCCTGGCGAGCGATAGCGAGCCAGCATTGTATGGAGAAATCCGGCTTCGCCGGAGAATTTTTTTATCGAAAAATTTACAAATTTAGCTTGCTGTCAAAACAAAAATATATATATTCTGGCTCGCCACCGCTCGCCAGGAAAATATTGGATGGGGGTAAACGTCTTAAAACAGTAGGCTGACGGGGGGCCGAATGGATACAAGCCAGAGAAAGAGAGAAAAGGAGAGAGATAAAAAATGCCGGTGACCCCCCTTTAAACCAGAGCTCCAGGAGAAACTGTAACTTATCATTATGCTCATAAAGCAATTCTCCCTAACCAGTAAATGCCTACAGTGGCCGATAGAGGCGCTGAACGCAAGGTTTACCGCGGTGCATTGTGGGAAATGGGCGACATCGCGGAGCTATCCACCCTCCCTCTACTTCAACAATTCTATAATATATGCAGTTAGTCGAAATTTCTGTAGCTGACACATACTTTGGTCTATGCATACTTTTGTTTTTTATATTTTAAAATCACCCATATTCATAAATAACGTATATTTACAATAAAAAGTCAGCAGGTATTTTCCCGCCAATTATGTTACGATAATTAATCAGCTTATAATTATGTTTGTAGTCATTATCAGCTGCATATGGACTTTCCCTTTATTACTATACTATATAAGCACTTAGTGTATTCGTATACTGTATAATAAAAACGTGTAGAATCACACAACAATTGAGATAAACTGTGCATATCCTAGGTGTTGGGTATAGTGATGTCTAAGGTCGTAGCTCTGGCGCTAGTTCAGAAGCGTCCACCAGAGGTCTCAAGGAATTGTTGGTAGGGAGAATTTATGGCTGTCTACGTTATCAGAGCTATCATTCTGGCCGGACCGAATATATTCACTCAGTATCTGCTGCCTGCGTTTTTTCCTCTTTCTCTCCCTCTCTCTTTGGCTTGTATCCATTCGGCCCCATTCAGCCAACTGTTTTAAGACGTTTATTCCCATCCAGGTGCAGATTTCTTCCTGGCAAGCGATAGCGAGCCAGCATTGTATGGAGACATCCGGCTTCGCCGGAGAAATTTTTCTATCGAAAAATGTACAAATTTAGCTTGCTGTCAAACAAAAATATATAGATGCTGGCTCGCTACCGCTCGCCAGGAAAACATTGCACCTGGATGGGGGTAAACGTCTTAAAACAGTAGGCTGAATGGATACAAGATAAATTCATGGTTGTCTACATTATCAGACCTATCATTCTGGCCGGACCGACTACCGGTATATTCACTCATTATCCGCTGCCTGCCCACTGCACACTTTCTAGGTAGAGGTACAGTCGGTCAAATAAGTGATGTCGCGGCACCAAGTATATTTCGATCAATCATTGGTATCAGCACTAACTACGCATGACTTCATCGTTTTGAGTGAGATATACAAACATGTTCCTATCTTTACACATCCTATTCAACATCTGACAGACATTAATACAGCATACACCGAGCAAAACGTAATGCCAGCGGCGACACGACATATTTGGCCAACTGTACAGTCGGCCAAACAAACTATATCAGAGGAGCAAGTCCCATTTAACACTATCTCATCCGACCTCTTGTGGATTAGGATATTTTGTTTATATAAATGGATAACAAATCGTAGTCATGTACCGGTACTTAACCCTTAAGGGGAGATCTCCACTCGAGGGATTTTTTTCTTGACCCCTTTATCCCTCATGTTTAGCCCCTTTGCTTTTGATATTATAAAACGTTTGCCCCATTAGTTTAGCAATTTTAAGAACTTTCACCCCATATTAAGACCTTTCGTGCAATTCAGGTGTCGATTTTATCCTGGCGAGCGATAGCGAGCCTGTAATTTAAGGGGAACCGGCCTTTGGCCGGGACATTTTTCTACCGAAAAATGTACAAATTTATCTTGAAAGGGACTCAAGGGGGTGTAATTTTAAGCTTGATGGAGGTCTAAGGAACAAACTAAATACCTCCCCTTAACTGTCTTGATGGTGTAATGGTTAGTGTTTAAAATCTGTATGTGGTAACCCAGGTTCGAATCCCGGGAGGAACACATGCTTTCATTAATTTCATTGGGAGATGTTTGGTGTTGTGAATGAAATTAATAAAATAGTTTATAATTATGTAATGTAAGTTAATTCATTCATGTGGTCAAAATCGTGAATAAAAACCAGACCGGTACCTCTTTTTTGTTTTTCTATTTTGCTACATTTAGAAGCATAAAAGTTATCTGCTCAACAGGTGGCGTTGTGTGTGTGTAAGTGTGAGAGTCCGAGTGTAGGGGATGAGACAGTGAAGCACGGGAACGAGGTGGCTTGAGAGATGGGGTCGTTTCGGGCCATGAGTGAGCACCGTGCCTCATGTGAAGGCAAGATGGCAGGTGCTCGTTGTACTCTACGTGCTTCACATGTCTCACTCCCTAGACTGGAACAAGACCTCACGGGCTTCACTGTTCATTGTAAAGCGGTGAATGTTAAGGCTCTTAGCCTATGCCCGAGAGGAAGTAAGTTGGAATATAGAAGAAGAAGAAAAAAAAAAAAAAAAAAAAAAAAAACCTCCATCGTAGAGCTCTTTATATCGACAAAGGATGAACTAATAACATTTTGATCTTTAAGGGGATATGGGCCGCTTCTCTGGACCACTTTCTCCCTCGTGTTTAGCCCCATTAGTTTTTGAAATTTTAAGACGCTCGGCCCATTAGTTTGGCGATTTTAAGGCCTTTCGCCCAATTTCTTTGTCAATATTAAGACCTTTCGTGCCCTTTAGGTGTCATTTTTTTCCTGGCGAGCGATAGCGGCCTTCGGCTTTGACAATTTTCTACCGAAAAATGTACAAATTTATCTTGAAGGGGGATCTAATGGATCTAATGAACTAGGGAGGAAGCTAAAGATTATATTAATAACTGAATAAATAGACCAAAAAACCAGCCCATCTCCCCTTAAGGTCCCAAGCAAACTCTTGAATGAGGCTGTGTTCCCCGATATTGAATGTGTATTATGTGCATAATTATGTTGAGGAAAATATTAATCTTATTGGTGGTCCGCTAACTCATCCCTCTTGCAACATCTAGAATATGTGCAAGATTTGTTCGGCGGACTATACATGTTCTTGCTAAAAGGTAAATATGAGGTCAGATTGTGCTTACTTAGGGAAGGTTATGTTAGATTAAATTGGACTATTGAACCGGTACCACACGAGCGCTTTTTCCCTCAACATTTATCCTCAACACTGGTCTGGCAGCTTATGTGGTCAACATAATACAATAGTTCGGTTACCTAAATTCATCTATCATCAGTCTAGTTTCCGGTACCAGCGCAAAATATTCCAGAAATGTTGCCAGAAAAATGTTGATCATCGAATGTTGACTATAAAAGCTCTCGTGTGATACCGGCTTTAGAGTACAGTAAGTTAGGTAACATTACGTTAATATGACATATGGTTGAACTGATCTGGGTTTAGTTAGCTCATTAAGGTTTAGGATAGAAAATGATTAGCTATATTAGAATACTGTAGATTAGAATAACCTAGTTTAAATTACGATATATTAGGCTAGAATAAGTTCATTTATATTGGCTTTCACCAACCCACCAATTAACTTACACATATCCCTAATTAATGAAATCAATGAAAGTAATGAATACATGTGTTACTCCAAGACTTGAACCTAGGATACTCACACCCAAATTCCGCACACTTAAGGAGACGTTTTTAGTGAGTTTCCTAGACTTCCATCAAGTTTGAAATTACACCCCCTTGACCCCCTTTCAAGATAAATGTGTACATTTTTCGGTAGAAAAAATTCCCGGCCAAAGGCCGGTTCATCTTAAATTACAGGCTCGCTATCGCTCGCCAGGAAAAAATATACACCTGAATGGCACGAAAGGTCTTAAGTGACAAATGGGGCGAAAGTTCTTAAAATCGCCAAACTAATCGGGCGAACGTCTTAAAATCTCAAAAGCAATGGGGCTAAACATGAGGGAGAAAGGGGGCAAGAAAAAAATCCCTCAAGTGGAAACCTCCCCTTAAGCATTACGCTATCAAGACAGTATTAACAAGTAATAACAGTAGCAACAGTACTAACACGTAAGTTAGATTATAATAAATAGGTTAGGTTAATGTAGGTTAGATGAAATTAGTTACGTTACAACATGGGATTGACTTATCTGGGGGTTCAGACGACACGGTACAGGTATCCATTTGATTTACGATGGGGTTACGTTCCTGACAACCCGATCTTAAAATAATATTAAAATCATATAGCCAATGGTGATACGTTCTCAGAACAGCCAAAACACAAACACAAACACCCAAACAACTAAACTAATATTGTAAATCGGGGCATCGGAGAGAGAGAGAGAGAGAGAGAGAGAGAGAGAGAGAGAGAGAGAGAGAGAGAGAGACCTGTGCTTTTACTTTATTATTTTGCCCGAGACGGTCCAGTGGCCAGCCGGGGTCCAGGTTTATCCAAGTCCAGTTTTTTGGGGGGCCTTGCTTCTGGACTAAAAGGCAGTTCGCTACACCCAGGCATCCGCGGGGGCCTTAAGGGCAGATGGGTCGTTTTTCTGGGCCCTCTTCTTCTTCGTGTTGAGCCTCATTAGTTTTCAGAATTTAAGACGTTTGGCCCATTAGTTTGGCAATTTTAATACCTTTCGCCCCATTCCGTTGTCAATTTTAAGACCTTTGGTGCCATTTAGGTGTCGATTATTTCCTGGCGAGCGATAGCGAGTCTGTAATTTTAAGAGAAACCGGCCTTTGGCCGGACAATTTTTCTACCGAAAAATGTACAAATTAATCTTGAAGGGGGGAGGGGTCTAAGGGGTGTTATTTTCTAAGCTTGGAGATCTAGCGAGGAAAGTTAAAAAATAATGAATATATGAATTAACAGGCCAAAAAACGGCCATCTCCCCTTAATGTGCCTTAATACCGAAGCGTAGGCGGGGTTGGCCATTAGCAAGTAAACTGGTCCTTAACTTCCAAGTCTTCTGATGATTTTCCCCAGTAATAAGCCGACATTTGGGCTGATGGAGGAGTGGATTCTGGGGAAACATTCAACCCAAACAAATAATTTAGTATATTCACCAAACAAATCCACTTCTCTGTCGAGCGTCACTGAATGGTAACAACGCTGCCCCAAAAGTGATATCGGTTACAAGCAGGTTTATTTCTATACTGTTAAAAGGATTCGCTGGCATATTTAACCCTATTTGTCGAGAGGGATGTCATGTTGTGCCTCCCCTTTTCGCTCCATTAGTTTGGAAATTTTAAGACGTTGCACACCATTAGTTTGGCGATAATAAGAAGCTTCACCTCCTTTCAGGTGTCGATTTTTTTCTGGGCGAGCGATATCGGGCTTTTAAGAAATCGGCCTTCGGCCAGGATATTTCTTTTTAGTAAATGTACAGATTTAGCTTGAATATTTTTTAAGAGTCTGAAGGAGTGTATGTTAGCCTGGGGAACAAAGTTAAATACAATGCTCGAAAATGGCAAAGGAATCATAATCCGCAATTAAAAATAATCAAAATATCATAATCCACAAGACGTCGGACCAGAAAGTGCTATCTGACATGCAAATGCTAACCCATAGTCTGATCGGCTTATCTAGAAGAGTAATCTATTAAGTTGCAAGTTGATCTGGTGCTAATAAAGTATTATAATCATTATTGTTGTCAGGTTCTCTTTCTTCCATTATTTCCAGCTCTGAGTAGGAATCTTGTTAGGCAGGTTATCATACTTTAGGCCAAGGAAATCGCCCACCGCAAGATTGAAGGGGTTTTATATACTTCATAATTATATACTTGTAAGCTCACAAATACACGTAACAAACAAATAAATAGATAGGTAAATATATAGATATATAGATAGATATAGATAGATAGATAGATAGATAGATAGATATAAAAATACATAGATAAATACATAAAAAAAATAATAATATATATATCGCAACTTATATAATGAATCTTTGAGTGAAGAAGTAGCCTACACCGCTAACTTAGCATATAGAGTGTACACTAATAAATTCATACTATGCTAACTGTACACTTCTTGTGGTCTCCTTAAGGGAGCCCACGTCCTTGCTGTTTTCTCTTTCTCTCCCTCTCTCTTTAGTTTGTATTCATTCGGCCCCATTCAGCCTACTGTTTTAAGACGTTTACCCCCATCCAGGTGTCAATATTTTCCTGGCGAGCCAGCATATATATATTTTTGTTTTACAGCAAGTTAAATTTATAAGTTTCTATAATTTCTCAATACAATGCTGGCTCGCTATCGCTCGCCAGGAAATTATTGACACCTAGATGGGGGTAAACGTCTTAAAACAGTTGGCTGAATGGGGCCAAATGGATGCAAGTCAGAGAGAGAGAGGAAAAAAAAAAAAAAAAAAAAAAAAAAAAAAAAAGGCCAGTCTCCCCTTAATATGCACGTGAGGGTTCTGAACGGGCCAGTCCGACAGAACCCATGTACCCCGACCCAGGGTTCTATCATATACCTCAGTCATATTTCGTGCCCCCCTTCTTCCTCATGTTTAGCCCCATGGGACGTACAGCCCATTAGTTTGGTGAGTTTAATACCTTTCACCCGATTTCATTGTCAATTGTAAGGCCTTTCATGCCATTTAGGTGTCGAGTTTTCCTGGCGAGCGATAGCGAGCCTTATATTTTAAGAGGAAGCGGCCTTCGGCCGGGACATTTTTCTACCGAAAAATGTACACATTTATCATGAAGGGAGGCTAGGGAGTGTTTCTAAACTTGATGGAGGTCTAGCAAGGAAACTAAGAAATAGAGGAATAAATTAATGAATAGACCTAAACAAAAAAAGGCCAGTCTCCCCTTAATATGCACGTGAGGGTTCTAAACGGGCCAGTCCGACAGAACCCATGTACCCGACTCAAGGTTCTATCGTACCTCGGTCCTTATTTCGTTAACCCTTTCTGTACCGGCGAAGTATTCTTGATTCTATTGTAGCTATATTTAGACGATTTTGTGCGGTATATGTAGGATCTGCGGCAGTGAAAAGGGTTAAGCGAGATAGTTCGACGCCCGCTAATTGCTAGAGGCCCCTTTATAAACTACACAATATCGAGTAATAGTAGCCAGGGCAAAATTAAAAAGACGTCGCCTGTAAGGGGTTAACTATATTTTCGTATTGAACGAAAACCAAAGATTTGTTTTTGTATAACTTGTAGACAGTAGCAATTAACGTGTAAATGTATAACTTGTAGACAGTAGCAATTAACGTGTAAATGTATAACTTGTAGACAGTAGCAATTAACTTGTAAATGTATTTGCAATGATCAGTGCAACAAGCTTGATACCATCATTTGTTGTGTAGTCAAGATAAATGGTAAAGTTAAGGGGAGATTTCCACTGGAGGGATTTTTTTCTGGACCCCTTTATCCCTTATGTTTAGCCCCATTGCTTTTGAGATTTTAAGACGTTTGCCCTAATAGTTTGGACATTTTAAGACATTTAGCCCCATTTATGTCAATTTTAAGACCTTTCGTGCCATTAAGGTGTCGATTTTTTCCTGGCGAGCGATAGCGAGCCTGTAATTTAAGAGCAACCGGCCTCCGGCCGGGAATTTTTTCTACCGAAAAATTTACAAATTTATCTTGAAAGGGGATCTAGTCGGTGTAATTTTAAGCTTGATGAAAACGTAGGGAACAAACTAAATACCTCCCCTTAAGTTGCTTACGCTAGGATGCGCTTGGCCGCGGCGCTCATTTCCGCATGTTTGCTCTTTGTAACCCGGTTGATTTATCCAACTTGATAAAAACAGGCTCATCAAGATTAACACCCCCCCCCCCCTTTTCTCAGATGGGACGTCACAAAAGTCCACTAACTCCCGGGTCAAATTTACTAGGTGAACAGAAGTATTAGTTTTTTTTTAGGAAACTTGGCCCAATAGTTGTATATCCATCTCGGGAGTCATGTCCTGAGCCTCTCGGTATTTGGCAGCCACTAACTGCACTAATCTTAACTCCTCCTGTACCGGAGACGTCTTATTAATTATATTTTAGCTCTAATTAGACGATTGTATGCAGTTTAAGGGGAAATCTCCACTTGAGGGATTTTTTTCTTGACCCCTTTCTCCCTCATGTTTAGCCCCATTGCTTTTGATATTATAAAACGTTTGCCCCATTAGTTTACCGATTTTAAGAACTTTCACCCCATATTAAGACCTTTTGTGTAATTCAGGTGTCGATTTTATGCTGGCGAGCGATAGCGAGCCTGTAATTTAAGAGGAACCGGCCTTCGGCCGGGAAATTTTTCTACCGAAAAATGTACAAATTTATCTTGAAAGGGACTCAAGGGGGTGTAATTTTAAGCATGATGGAGGTCTAGGGAACAAACTAAATACCTCCCCTTAAGAAGCATCTGTTGTAGAATAAAGTATTAAGTGATATAGCTTGAAGCCTGTTAATTGCTGAAGACCCTTGTTAAACTTAATAAAGTTGTCTAATAGTAGCCAGAATAAAGTCAAAAGGACGCCTCGGTACAGAAGGGGTTAATCCCAAAATTTGATTCGTAAAAGCTAAAGCGACAATATCCGAGTGCAATAATGGGTGCACAGTCAACTTGTTTAAGGGGAGGTTTTTAGTTGATTCCCTAGACTTCCATCAAGCTTAAAATTACTCCCCCCTTGACTCCTTTTCAAGACAAATTTGTACATTTTTCGGTAGAAATATGTCCCGGCCGAAGGCCGGTTCCCCTTAAATTACAGGCTCGCTATCGCTCGCCAGGAAAAAATCGACACCTAAATGGCACGAAAGGTCTTAAAATTGACAGAAATGGGTCGAAAGTTTTTAAAATCGTCAAAATAATGGAGCGAACGTCTTAAAATTAGAAAATCAATGGGGCTAAACATGAGGGAGAAAGGAGTCAAGAAAAAAAATCCCTCAAGTGGAAATCTCCCCTTAACCCCTTCCTTACCGAGGATGTATTTTTGTGTTATTCCAGCTGTATTTAGACCATGTTATGCAGCTTGGGAGGAAACCGTGGTATATAAAATGGGAAATCGAGATAGTTTGAAGCCTTTTAATTCCTACACGTCCTCCCTAAGCTGGATAAAATCGTCTAATAATAACCAGATTATAATGACAAGGACAACTCGGTAATAAAGGGGTTAATCCGCAGTCTCGGACATTTTAGTTATGCAATTATATTTGTTCAGATTGCTGTAGGAAATTGTGTTGCTTATACATTTTTTAATTCACCTCTTTTCCATTTTCTACATTCCACATAAATTTTATACATTAACTGTTAAGCTTTTCAGAAGCCTAAACAATATTATGAGACTCTGCGGATTATACAAGTTGACTGGAGGTGAACCCACACAGGAATAATACGAGTGAGGCGGCCACTAAATATCGGGAAGCAGAGCAGGAGCACCGTGATTTAGCCCCATAAACACGATCTACCTCTCTTTCCAACTTTCTTTCGGCTGACCACCACACGGACAACTTTCACCTAGCGGGAGAAAGTATCGGCGGAAAAGGTCACACTGGCAGGCCAACGTCATCCACAGACCATATTATGTAGGCTCTGCTGGCTCGGATATGACGGTGAGCGGGGTGTGGGTCAGTGTGGGTGTGGGGACTGAGTGTTGTGTGGGTGTGGGGACTGAGTGTTGTGTGGGTGTGGTTTGAGTGTGGGTGTGGTGGTGTGGTGTGAGTGTGGGTGGGGTGGTGTGTGTGGGTATGGTGTGGGTGTGGGTGTGTGCTGTGTGGGTGTGGTGTAAGTGTGGGTATGGTGTGGGTGTGTGGCGTAAATGTTGTGTGGGTGTGGTGTAGGTATTTGTAATCCACAGACGATATTGTGTGGTTGGTTCAGACATGACAGTGGGCGTGGTGTGGGTGTGTGGGACGGTGTGGGTGTGTGGTTCAGTGTGGGGGTGGTGAGTGTGAGTTTGGTGTGGGTATTGTAGAGGTATTTGTTATCCACACACCATATTACGTATCTCTACTGGTTCAGACATACCGAAGGGTGTGGGTGGGGTTATTGTGGTTGTGGTGTGTGGGGTGGAGGGTGTGGGACTCGGTGTGGATGTTGTTGGTTATGATTGGTTGTGTATGTGGTGTGGGGGTCAGTGTGGGAATGTAGTGCTTATGGTGTGTTGTCATTCAGAGACTATAATTATGTTTGTAGACTTTACTGGCTCGGATATGACGGTGGGTGTAGTGTGGGTGGTGATCATTGTGGGTGTGGGTGTGGCGTTTAGCTGGGTGAAGGATGCAGGTGAAATATGGATGTTGCTGGTCGTATATTGTTTGTGTTAGGGTGGGTATGATCTGGATGTTGGGTGTGGATGTTGCGGTTTCTGATTGGATGGATTGGATGTGAACACTGCAATATTTTCAACTAGACCCGGGCCAAGTTTATTTATGCTATTATAAAGTAATAAAGTAGAGTAATGGCAAACAAAGTATACAGACTTAACCTACCCACTAGTTTGTTCATTTCTGTCTCGTATTTCTTATTTGTATATTAGTAAATAGCTTAAATACCATGAATAAAAGAAATCCAGGGCCAGCTGGAAATCCTGCCGACTGTACATGTGTGGAGGTCAGTGTGGATGGTGTCTGGGAGTGAGTGTGAGGCTCGGGTTACTGTGTGGGTGTGTTGTGGGTGTGGTGTGGGTTAGAGTGTAGCGTGAATGTGGTGTGAATGTGGTGTGATGTGAGGTTGGGTTACTGGTTGGGTTTGATGTGGGTGTGGTGTGGGTTTACTGTGTGGGTGTGGTGTGAGGGTTTGGTGAGTGTGGTGTGGTGTAAGGGTGGGGTTATTGTGTGGGTGTGGTGTGGTGTGAGGGTGGGGTTACTGTGTGGGTGTGGTGAGTGTGGTGTGATGTAGATATCCTATAGTTACAGTATATATTAGTTACTATAGGATCTCTAGTGTGATGTGAGGGTGGGGTTACTGTGTGGGTGTGGTGTGAGGGTGGGGTTACTGTGTGGGTGTGGTGAGTGTGGTGTGATGTAGATATCCTTTAGTTATATATTAGTTACTATAGGATCTCTAGTGTGATGAGAGGGTGGGGTTACTGTGTGGGTGTGGTGTGAGGGTGGGGTTACTGTGTGGGTGTGGTGTGGGTGTGGTGAGTGTGGTGTGATGTAGATATCCTATAGTTATATATTAGTTAATATTGGATCTCTAGTGTGATGTGAGGGTGGGGTTACTGTGTGGGTGTGGTGTGGTGTGAGGGTGGGGTTACTGTGTGGGTGTGGTGAGTGTGGTGTGATGTAGATATCCTTTAGTTATATATTAGTTACTATAGGATCTCTAGTGTGATGAGAGGGTGGGGTTACTGTGTGGGTGTGGTGTGGTGTGAATGTGGGGTTACTGTGTGGGTATGGTGTGGGTGTGGTGAGTGTGGTGTGATGTAGATATCCTTTAGTTATATATTAGTTACTATAGGATCTCTAGTGTGATTTGAGGGTGGGGTTACTGTGTGGGTGTGGTGTGGTGTGAGGGTGGGGTTACTGTGTGGGTGTGGTGAGTGTGGTGTGATGTAGATATCCTTTAGTTATATATTAGTTACTATAGGATCTCTAGTGTGGTGTGAGGGTGGGGTTACTGTGTGGGTGTGGTGTGAGGGTGGGGTTACTGTGTGGGTGTGGTGTGGATGTGGTGTGGGTGTGGTGAGTGTGGTGTGATGTAGATATCCTTTAGTTATATATTAGTTACTATAGGATCTCTAGTGTGGTGTGAGGGTGGGGTTACTGTGTGGGTGTGGTGTGAATGTGGGGTTACTGTGTGGGTGTGATGTGATGTAGATATCCTTTAGTTATATATTAGTTACTATAGGATCTCTAGTGTGATGTGAGGGTGGGGTTACTGTGTGGGTGGGGTGTGGTGTGGTGTGAGTGAGGTGTGAGGGTGGTGTTACTGTGTGGGTGTGGTGAGTGTGGTGTGATGTAGATATCCTATAGTTATATATTAGTTACTATAGGATCTCTAGTGTGATGTGAGGGTGGGGTTACTGTGTGGGTGTGGTGTGGGTGTGGTGAGTGTGGTGTGATGTAGATATCCTATAGTTATATATTAGTTACTATAGGATCTCTAGTGTGATGTGAGGGTGGGGTTACTGTGTGGGTGTGGTGTGGTGTGAGGGTGGGGTTACTGTGTGGGTGTGGTGAGTGTGGTGTGATGTAGATATCCTTTAGTTATATATTAGTTACTATAGGATCTCTAGTGTGATGTGAGGGTAGGGTTACTGTGTGGGTGTGGTGTGGAGGGAGGGTGGGGTTACTGTGTGGGTGTGGTGTGGGTGTGGTGAGTGTGGTGTGATGTAGAGATCCTTTAGTTATATATTAGTTACTATAGGATCTCTAGTGTGATGTGAGGGTGGGGTTACTGTGTGGGTATGGTGTGGTGGGAGGGTGGGGTTACTGTGTGGGTGTGGTGTGGATGTGGTGTGGGTGTGGTGAGTGTGGTGTGATGTAGAGATCCTTTAGTTATATATTAGTTACTATAGGATCTCTAGTGTGATGTGAGGGTGGGGTTACTGTTGGGTGTGTGGGTTACTGTGTGGGTGTGGTGAGTGTGGGGTTACTGTATGGGTGTGGTGAGGGTGGGGTTACTGTGTGGATATGGTGTGGATGTGGGTGTGGTGAGTGTGGTGTGATGTAGATATCCTTTAGTTATATATTAGTTACTATAGGATCTCTAGTGTGGTGTGAGGGTGGGGTTACTGTGTGGTGTGGTGTAGGGTGAGGGTGGGGTTACTGTGTGGGTGTGGTGTGGATGTGGTGTGGGTGTGGTGAGTGTGGTGTGATGTAGATATCCTTTAGTTATATATTAGTTACTATAGGATCTCTAGTGTGGTGTGAGGGTGGGGTTACTGTGTGGGTGTGGTGTGAATGTGGGGTTACTGTGTGGGTGTGATGTGATGTAGATATCCTTTAGTTATATATTAGTTACTATAGGATCTCTAGTGTGATGTGAGGGTGGGGTTACTGTGTGGGTGTGGTGTGGTGTGAGGGTGGGGTTACTGTGTGGGTATGGTGTGGGTGTGGTGAGTGTGGTGTGATGTAGATATCCTTTAGTTATATATTAGTTACTATAGGATCTCTAGTGTGATGTGAGGGTGGGGTTACTGTGTGGGTGTGGTGTGGTGTGAGGGTGGGGTTACTGTGTGGGTGTGGTGAGTGTGGTGTGATGTAGATATCCTATAGTTATATATTAGTTACTATAGGATCTCTAGTGTGATGTGAGGGTGGGGTTACTGTGTGGGTATGGTGTGGAGGGAGGGTGGGGTTACTGTGTGGGTGTGGTGTGGGTGTGGTGAGTGTGGTGTGATGTAGAGATCCTTTAGTTATATATTAGTTACTATAGGATCTCTAGTGTGATGTGAGGGTGGGGTTACTGTGTGGGTATGGTGTGGTGGGAGGGTGGGGTTACTGTGTGGGTGTGGTGTGGATGTGGTGTGGGTGTGGTGAGTGTGGTGTGATGTAGAGATCCTTTAGTTATATATTAGTTACTATAGGATCTCTAGTGTGATGTGAGGGTGGGGTTACTGTGTGGGTGTGGGGTTACTGTGTGGGTGTGGTGAGTGTGGGGTTACTGTATGGGTGTGGTGAGGGTGGGGTTACTGTGTGGATATGGTGTGGATGTGGGTGTGGTGAGTGTGGTGTGATGTAGATATCCTATAGTTATATATTAGTTACTATAGGATCTCTAGTGTGATGTGAGGGTAGGGTTACTGTGTGGGTGTGGTGTGGTGTGAAGGTGGGGTTACTGTGTGGGTATGGTGTGGGTGTGGGTGTGGTGAGTGTGGTGTGATATAGATATCCTTTAGTTATATATTAGTTACTATAGGATCTCTAGTGTGGTGTGAGGGTGGGGATACTGTGTGGGTGTGGTGAGTGTGGTGTGAAGGTGGGGTTACTGTGTGGGTGTGGTGAGTGTGGTGTGGTGAGTGTGGTGTGATGTAGATATCCTATAGTTATATATTAGTTACTATAGGATCTCTAGTGTGGTGTGTGGGTGGGGTTACTGTGTGGGTGTGGTGTGAGGGTGGGGTTACTGTGTGGGTGTGGTGAGTGTGGTGTGATGTAGATATCCTTTAGTTATATATTAGTTACTATAGGATCTCTAGTGTGGTGTGAAGGTGGGGTTACTGTGTGGGTGTGGTGAGGGTGGGGTTACTGTGTGGGTGTGGTGTGGTGTGAGGGTGGGGTTACTGTGTGGGTGTGGTGAGTGTGGTGTGATGTAGATATCCTTTAGTTATATATTAGTTACTATAGGATCTCTAGTGTGGTGTGAGGGTGGGGTTACTGTGTGGGTATGGTGTGGGTGTGGTGAGTGTGGTGTGATGTAGATATCCTATAGTTATATATTAGTTACTATAGGATCTCTAGTGTGATGTGAGGGTGGGGTTACTGTGTGGGTGTGGTGTGAGGGTGGTGTTACTATGTGGGTATGGTGTGAGTGTGGATGTGGTGTGGGTGTGTCAGTCATCTAGATACAATATGCTACAGGTTCAAATGGTAAGGACGTGACGGTGAGTTGTGGTGTGTGTAGTAGAGATATTATAATAATGGAGATCGGCCATCTCTTTTATGGCTACCATTTTGTAGCTATAATTATCATTCAACATGGTGATTGTTTATTATTTACAATACAGAATTGATTTTCAAGGCCCAAAGTATATATTATATTAGATTATTGCGGACTGTTTATCAGGGCATGGAAATACTAAGTGCAAAGAGAGTCTAATGGCACCAAAGGTACCAATATGGATTAAGTTGGTCGATCTGTGTGTGTGTGTGTGTGTGTGTGTGTGTGTGTGTGTGTGTGTGTGTACTTACTCTAGTTGTACTTACTCTAGTTGTATTGCGGGAGTGAGCATGCTCGTTATTTCCCGCCTCCTATATGTGTAGGTGTTATATGTATCGTTGGAATGGCTGTAGATGTGTGTGTAGTCTGTATTTTTAGCCAATTGGCGACATCGGAAACGAAGGCTTAGGGTGGATCTGTATGGTACCATTCTCACTATAGACGGTACCGTCTCGCCCGAAGGCTTAGGTAGCCATCAGCTTAGGTGAACCATATGATACCCATCTCGCCTTGTACCATTTTTGCCAACCCCAGATGGGACGTCACAACGTCGTCCACTTATTCCAGGTACCTATTTACAGCTAGGCGAACTGAGGCTAATACATGAAAGAAGACAAGCCCAATTTGTCTCCGCCCGGCCGGGAATTGAACCCCCCGACCCCTCGTGTGTGAGACGAGAGCTCTACCTACTAGGCTACGGGCTGTGTGTGTGTGTGTGTGTAGTACGGGTGTGGTATGATTGTTGATAGATAGGTAGAGGGTGTGAGCTTATATGAGTGTGTGGTGAGGAACTGAGGATGTTACTGGTTGAGATAGATTGTACAATTATTGCGGCGTGAATGTTGTGTGGGTTTGGTGTGTGTATGTGTGGGTTTGGTGTGTGTGCACGAGCGGGGGGGGGGGGGGGGGGAGGGAGAGAGAGAGAGAGAGAGAGAGAGAGAGAGAGAGAGAGAGAGAGAGAGAGAGAGAGAGAGAGAGAGAGAGAGAGAGAGAGAGAGAGAGAAAGAGAGAGAGAGAGAGATTGTCTGATGTGTGGGGGTGAGGGTAGGGGTTAGTGTGGACAGTATGTGGGGGTTAATATGTCTGTGATGTGTGGGGTGAGGGTAGGGGTTAGTGTGGACAGTATGTGGGGGTTAGTATGTCTGTGATGTGTGGGGGTGAGGGTAGGGGTTAGTGTGGACAGTATGTGGGGGTTAATATGTCTGTGATGTGTGGGGGTGAGGTTAGGGGTTAGTGTGGACAGTATGTGGGGGTTAATATGTCTGTGATGTGTGGGGTGAGGGTAGGGGTTAGTGTGGACAGTATGTGGGGGTTAGTATGTCTGTGATGTGTGGGGGTGAGGGTAAGGGTTAGTGTGGACAGTATGTGGGGGTTAATATGTCTGTGATGTGTGGGGGTGAGGGTAGGGGTTAGTGTGGACAGTATGTGGGGGTTAGTATGTCTGTGATGTGTGGGGGTGAGGGTAGGGGTTAGTGTGGACAATATGTGGGGGTTAGTATGTCTGTGATGTGTGGGGGTGAGGGTAGGGGTTAGTGTGGACAGTATGTGGGGGTTAGTATGTCTGTGATGTGTGGGGGTGAGGGTAGGGGGTTAGTGTGGACAGTATGTACTGCTATAGGGGGTGCAATGCCTGGTGAGTTATCTGCTCAACAGGTGGCGTTGTGTGTGTGTAAGTGTGAGAGTCCGAGTGTAGGGAGTGAGACCTTGAAGCACGGGAACGAGGTGGCTTCAGAGATGGGGTCGTTTCGGGCCATGAGTGAGCACCGTGCCTCATGTGAAGGCAAGATGGCAGGTGCTCGTTGTGCTCTACGTGCTT
Source organism: Paralithodes platypus (assembly GCA_032716605.1). Taxonomy (NCBI): domain Eukaryota; kingdom Metazoa; phylum Arthropoda; class Malacostraca; order Decapoda; family Lithodidae; genus Paralithodes; species Paralithodes platypus. The sequence continues at coordinate 27,227,491 of CM064518.1, read as the reverse complement.
CACATGTCTCACTCCCTAGACTGGAACAAGACCGCACGGGCTTCACTGTTCATTGTAAAGCGGTGAATGTTAAGGCTCTCAGCCTATGCCCGAGAGGAAGTAAGTTGGAATATATAAAAAAAAAAAAAAAAAAAAAAAAAATGTGGGGGTTAATATGTCTGTTAGGGTTAATGACTGCTTGGAACAGGGTATAGTTGTGTTGCAGTTATATTATGTTCCATTAAGGGGAGGCTGACCGTTTGTTTGGTCTATTAATTCATGTATTCATATATTTTTTTAGTTTTCTCCCTAGACCTGCATCAAGCTTAGAAGAAGAAGAAAAACCCTAGACCCCCCTTCAAGATAAATTTGTAAATTTTTTGGTAGAAAAATGTCCCGGCCGAAGGCCGATTCCTCTTAAAATTGCAGGCTCGCTATCGCTCGCCAGGAAATAATCGACACCTAAATGGCACGAAAGGTGTTAAAATCCCCAAACTAATGGGCCGAACGTCTTATAATCTCAAAATTAGTGGGGCTAAACATTACGGAGAAAAACGGTTTTCCTCCCCTTTAATCACACACACATTTTCCCGCGTACTGAAAATAGAGGTCCATTGTCTCTCATCCTTCGGCCGGGACATTTGTTTACCGATAATTGTACCCATTGATATTGCAAGGGGGTGTAGGGGGTGTCGGGGGTGTAGGGGGTCTAGGGGGTCTAGGGGGTGTTTTTGTGTTCAGCTTGATGGAGGCCGAGCGAGGAAACCCGAGAATAAACTAATAAATATATAGACCAACAAACAACCACTACCCCCTTAAGAAACCTTATTCTTCGTGAGGTTACAGTTTATCATTTAACCCTCTCCGACATATGACGCGATTTTGAGCCTATTGGGGATACTTTGAAGCCTTTGTTACCATCAGGGGTATTTAGAAACCTTTAGTTTAGTTACTTCAACCTCTGCAGTTGTCTTTGAGTTAGCTGTGGGCAGAAAACTAATTTTGGAGAGGTAATTATAAGAGTGAGAGAACTATTTCTTATTGCTAATCTGGCAACCTCTACGTCATAAATGCGTGAAAGGGTTAATTTGATTTCATACTTTTGATTTTGACTGTACGGTAGCGCTAATAAGGCATGTCTCAGCTGCCAATACGTTCGGCTCGTCCTGTGTTGTATTAATGTCTGTCAGATGTTGGATAGGGTAAGTGTAGAACCATGCTTGTATATCTCACTCGAAATGAAGAAATCCAGTTTAGATATTGCTGATATCAATTATTGATCAGACTATACTTAGTGCCGAGCCATCACTTATCTGGCCGACAGTACAGTTGGCCAAATAAGTCGTGTCGCCCCTGGCATTACGTTTTGCTCGCTGTATGATGTATTAATGTCTGTCAGATGTTGGATAGGGTGTGTACAAATAGGAACATGTTTGTATATCTCACTCGAAATGAAGAAATCCAGTATAGATATTGCCGATACCAATTATTGATCGGGATATACTTGGTGCCGAGACATCACTTATTTGGCCGACTGTACAGTTGGCTACATATGTTCTGTTCCTCTCTGTGATCTTATGCATGGAAATATAAGGCGCATGTTTAAATTACGAGTGTAGTTTCTTAAGGGGAGGATTTAGTTTTGTCCCTAGATATCCTTCAAGCTTTCGATTACACCCCCTTGAGCCCCTTTCAAGATAAATTTGTATATTTTTCGGTAGAAAAATTTCCCGGCTGAAGGCCGGTTCCTCTTAAATTACAAGCTCGCTATCGCTCGCCAGGATAAAATCGACACCTAAATGGCACGAAAGGTCTTAAAATTGACAGAAATGGGTTGAAGGTTCTTAAAATCGTCAAAATAATGGGGCGAACGTCTTAAAATTAGAAAAACAATGAGGCTAAACATGAGGGAGAAAGGAGTCAAGAAAAAAAATCCCTCCAGTGAAAATCTCCCCTTAAGCAGTGGTTAACCCATTACAGTACGTCCTTTGCATTATATAGTGTGGCATCTATTAGACGATTTTATTCAGATTAGGAAGGACCTCTAGCCATAATAAGGCTTCAACCAACTCTTTTTTTTTAAGGAGAGATATCCACTTGAGGGATTTTTTTCTGGACCCCTCTCTCCCTCATGTTTAGCCCCATTGCTTTTGAGATTTTAAGACCTTCGCCCTAGTAGTTTGGATATTTTAAGACATTTTGCCCCATTTCTGTCAATTTTAAGACCTTTCGTGCCGTTAAGGTGTCGATTTTTTCCTGGCGAGCGTAAGCGAGCCTTTAATTTAAGAGCAACCGGCCTCCGGCCTGGACATTTTTCTACCGAAAAATGTACAAATTTATCTTGAGAGGGGATCTAGGGGATGTAATTTTAAGCTTGATGAAAAAGTAGGGAACAAACTAAATACCTCCCCTTAACTACTGCAGATCCTCCCTAAGCTGCATAATATCGTCTCAATATAGCTAGACTAAAAGATAACACGTCGCTGGTAGGCTACTCAAAGGGTTAACTCCTCTGATTAGTCAACTGATAATTATAAGAAACCACATTCGCAATTCAGTCAAACTAATTTTACTTTTATACATAAGATCACACCGAGGAACAGGACTTACGTGGCCACCTGTACAGTCGCGCTAACAAGTGATGTCCCGGCACCGAATAGGTTTTGATCCATAATTGGTATCAGCAATATCTAAAACTTGATGTATTTGTTTCGAGGGTGATATACAAACACGTTCCACTACCCTTACCCACCCTATTCAACCATCTGGCAGACATCGAATACAACACCGGAGCGAGCCAAACGTAATGACAGCTGGGACATGACTTATTAGCGCGACTTTGCGTGTGGATACGGGTCAGTGACTTATTATCTGGACCACAACAAGACAACCTTGGCTCGCCTTCATCCGGTTCCAAGGCAACACCTCCAGTATTAACCCCTTATGTACCGGCATTGTCTTTGTAAGTTTATTCTAGCTATATTTAGACCATTTTGTGCAGCTTATGAAGGATCTGTGGTAGTAAAAAGGGTTCAGTGAGTTAGTTCGAAGACTGTTAACTGTTGGAAGTCCTTTCTAAACTTAAGGGGAGGTATTTAGTTTCTTCCCTAGACCTCCATCAAGCTTAAAATTACACCCCCTTGAGTCCCTTTCAAGATAAATTTGTACATTTTTCGGTAGAAAAATATCCCGGCCACTTCCTCCTAAATTACAGGCACGCTATCGCTCGACAGGATAAAATGGACACCTGAATTGCACGAAAGATCTTAATATGGAGTGAAAGTTCTTAAAATCTCTAAACTAATGGGACAAACGTTTTATAATATCAAAAGCAATGGGGCTAAACATGAGGGAGAAAGGGGTCAAGAAAAAAAATCCCTCACGTGGAGATCTCCCCTTAAGAAAATCGTCTAATAATAGCAAGTATAAAGTACAAAAGACGTCCCGGTACTGAAGGGGTTACCAACAACACATCCTTCTTAAATTACAGGCTGGCTATCGCTCGCCAGGAAAACATCGACACACCTAATTGGGACGAAAGATCTTAATATTAACAAAAGACATGGGATGGAAGGTCTTGAAATCGCCAAACTAATGGAACGAACGTCTTAAAATCTCAAATCTAATGGGGCCTATGCACCATCTTCGACCAGTAGATCATTCTTAATGAAGAGGTAGTTGGTTTTTCTGGACTCCTTTCTCCCTCATGTTTAGCCCCATTCGCTCTGAGATTTTAAGACGCTCGTTCCATTAGCTTAGCGATTTTAAGACCTTTCACCCCATTTCTGTGTCAATATTTAGATCGTTCGTACAATTTAGGTGTTGATGTATTCCTGGCGAACGATAGCGAGCCTTTAATTTGTGAAGGGCCGGGAAAATTTTTCTACCGAAAAAGTAGAAATTTATCTTGAAAGGGACTCAAAAGGGTGTAATTTTAAGCTTGATGGAGGTCTAGGAACCCCTTAAGCTTGATGGAGGTTAGGGAAAATAACAATAGACAAATGAACCCTAACCCCCTTGACTTACAAAACCCACACCAATTACCCCCTTTAACAAACAGCTAAGATAGAAGGGTTGAAAGGCTCTGTTAGTTAGTTAGTTTTTTTTTTTTTTTTTTTTTTTTTTTTTTCTATATTCCAACTTACTTCCTCTCGGGCATAGGCTGAGAGCCTTAACATTCACCGCTTTGAACAGTGAAGCCCGTGAGGTCTTGTTCCAGTCTAGGGAGTGAGACATGTGAAGCATGTACAGTACAACGAGCACCTGCCATCTTGCCTTCACATGAGGCACGGTGCTCACTCATGGCCCGAAACGACCCCATCTCTGAAGCCACCTCGTTCCCGTGCTTCACTGTCTCACCCCCTACACTCGGACTTTCACACTTACACACAGCCCGTAGCCTAGTAGGTAGAGCTCTCGTCTCACACACGAGGGGTCGGGGGTTCAATCCCCGGCCGGGCGGAGACAAATTGGGCTTGTCTCCTCCTTGCCTCAGTTCACCTAGCTGTAAATAGGTACCTGGAATAAGTGGACGACGTTGTGACGTCCCATCTGGGGTTGGCAAAAATGGTACAAGGCGAGATGGGTATCATATGGTTCACCTAAGCTGATGGCTACCTAAGCCTTCGGGCGAGACGGTACCGTCTATAGTGAGAATGGTACCATACAGATCCACCCTAAGCCTTCGTTTCCGATGTCGCCAATTGGCTAAAAATACAGACTACACACACATCCACAGCCATTCCAACGATACATATAACACCTACACATATAGGAGGCGGGAAATAACGAGCATGCTCACTCCCGCAATACAACTAGAGTAAGTACATCTAGAGTAAGTACACACAACGCCACCTGTTGAGCAGATAACTCACCAGGCATTGCACCCCTATAGCATATTTTGAATATGGGAATATTCATACAGTGCTATTTAATCAGGGAACAATGAGGGTATTTTATTGACGTTTCGGTGGGCTTGTGGTAATGCACTGATACTAGGTACAGCACAAATGCCATCCTAATAATATCTTCCCATTGATACATCGGGATTTGAACCCGGGACCTTTGGATTACCAGGCCAATGGCAAGACCACTCCACCACACCTCCCCTGGTCCGAGGGAGGTATTTTTGGTCCTCCCCTGTTTCGCTCCATTAGTTTGGAGATTTTAAGGACATTTCACTCCATTAGTTTGACAATAATAAGACCCTTCACGCTATTAAGGTGTCCATTTTTTTTTCTGGGCAAGCAGTACCGAACCTGTAACTCAAAAGAAATCGGCCTTCGGCCACGATATTTTTCTATCGACAAATGTACAATTATAGCTTGAAGGGTGTCTGGGTGGGCATATTTGTTTATATTATTTATGTATATATATATATACTGTATATATATATATATATATATATATATATATATATATATATATATATATATATATATATATATTTTTTTTTTTTTTTTTTTTTAAAGCTTGAAAGATTTCCGATAAGGCACCTTTGTTAGCTTAGGGGACAAACTAAAAATATATTGCTAGACAATGGGAAAAACAAGCCAAATCCTCAATAACAAATCCTAACCCACAAGGCAGGCGTCGGGACCAGATCCTGTTAAACTGTCTGGTGATTTCTTCTCCAAAGAGGTTTATACGAAGTGACAATATGGCCGTGAAGTTACATCGGTGATTTTGGGATGCTAAGCACTTACAGCAATGTCGGGTGAACTGTTACGTTTATAATCTTAAGGGGAGATCTCCACTCGAGGGATTTTTTTCTGGACCCCTTTCTCCCTCATGTTTAGCCCCTTTGCTTTTGATATTATAAAACGTTTGCCCCATTAGTTTAGCAATTTTAAGAACTTTCACCCCATATTAAGACCTTTCGTGCAATTCAGGTGTCGATTTTATCCTGGCGAGCGATAGCGAGCCTGTAATTTAAGGGGAACCGGCCTTCGGCCGGTACATTTTTCGGTAGAAAAATGTACAAATTTATCTTGAAAGGGACTTAAGGGGGTGTAATTTTAAGCTTGATGGAGGTCTAGGGAACCAACTAAATACCTCCCCTTAAGGGAAGAGGGATTTACTATACCTTTACATGCATATACAAATAATATATATATTTATCCTAATCATTAATGGGGCATGGGCGTATTTATTTGCTCATCTATGAATCTTTTTATTATTTGTGTTAGTTTCCTCCCTAGATTTCCATCAAGCTTACAAAACACCACCCCAAAACCCTCCTTCAAGATAAATTTGTAAATTTTTCGATAGAAACATGTGCCGGCCTTCCTCTAAAATTACAGGCTCGCTATCGCTCGCCAGGAAAAAATCCGACACCTAAAATACACACACATTCTTAATATTGACAAAGAAATGGGGCGACAGGTCTTAAAATCGACAAACTAATGGAGCAAACATCTTAAAATCTGAAAACTAATGGGGCTAAACATGAGGGAGAAGGGGGTCTAGAAAAACGACCCATCTCCCCTTAACGGGTATCTTACAATAGTCTGTACAGGGTTAAGGGGGGATTTCCACTTGAGGGATTTTTTTCTTGACTCCTTTCTCCCTCATGTTTAGCCCCATTGTTTTTCTAATTTTAAGACGTTCGCCCCATTATTTTGACGATTTTAAGAACCTTCGACCCATTTCTCTCAATTTTAAGACCTTTCGTGCCATTTAGGTGTCGATTTTATCCTGGCGAGCGATAGCGAGCCTGTAATTTAAGAGGAACCGGCTCTCAGCCGGGACATTTTTCTACCTAAAAATATACAAATTAATCTTGAAAAGGGGTCAATGGGGCGTATTTTAAAGCTTGATGGAGGTCTAGGGAATAAACTGAATACCTCCCCTTAACGACATACGCCAAACACCGGAAATATTAACCGGAAGTGTCGATTTAGATGTCTACAAGTATTCTGGGTTGGCTACTATTATAGCAAAGGCAACAATTGGGCCCGAGTTAATTAAGGGGAGAAGGGCCGCTTTTCTGGTCCCCCCTTCTATTTTCATCTTTGGCCCCATTAGTTTTCAGATTTTAAGATGTTTGTCCCATTAGTTTGTCGATTTTAAGACCTTCCGCCCCATTTCCTTGTCAATATTAAAACCTTTCGTGCTATTTAGGTGTCGATTTTTTTCCTGGCGAACGATGGTGACCCTGTAATTTTTGAAGAACCGTCCTTCGGCCGGGAAAATATTCTACCGAAAAATGTAAACAAAAATAATCTAGAAGGGGGATCTAATGGACGTTTTTTTTTTTTAAATTTGATTGAGGTCTAGGGAGGAAACTAGAAAAATAATTAATACATGCAAAAATCGCCCAAAAAGTTAACCATCCCCCCTTAAAAAGACATGGCCGGTACAGAAGGGGTTAAATAGTTATTAAATGTGGGTTGTGGTAGGACTTGGGAGTGACTCATGGCCACCAAATACAATCACGTCCAGTAGCGGAGGAAAAAATGTCCTTCACTGGCGCAGGGGTAGTAGTGGTCAGGAGGTGGAGAGGAGGAGGAGGGGAGGAGGAGGAGTAGGAGGGGTAGCAGTGGTCAGGAGGGGAGGAAGAGGAGGAGGAGGACAAGGCGGAGGAGGAGGAAGAGGGGTAGCAATGGTCCCGAGGAGGAGGAGGAGGAGGGGGGGTAGCAGTAGTCAGGAGGGGACGAAGAGGAGGAGGAGGACAAGGAGGAGGAGGAGGAGGAGGAGGAGGGGTAGCAATGGTCCCGAGGAGGAGGAGGAGGGGGAGGAGGGGTAGCAGTGGACAGGAGGGGAGGAGGAGGGGTAGCAGTGGTCAGGAGAGGGAGGAGGAGGAGGACAAGGAGGAGGAGGAGGGGTAGCAGTGGTCAGGAGGGGAGGAGGAGGAGGGGTAGGGGTGGTCAGGAGGGGAGGAGGAGGAGGACAAGGAGGAGGAGGAGGGGGAGGAGGGGTAGCAGTGGTCAGGAGGGGAGGAGGAGGGGTAGCAGTGGTCAGGAGAGGGAGGAGGAGGAGGACAAGGAGGAGGAGGAGGAGGAGGGGGAGGAGGGGTAGCAATGGTCCCGAGGAGGAGGAGGAGGGGAAGGAGGGGTAGCAGTGGTCAGGAGGGGAGGAGGAGGGGTAGCAGTGGTCAGGAGAGAGAGGAGGAGGAGGAGGACGAGCAGGAAGAGTAGGAGGAGTAGGAGAGGAAGGAGACGTAAAAGGAAGATAGGAAGACGAAGAATCCAAACTAAAATCCTTATGTCATATTATCCATTTATGCAATGGTTCTTCTTCACATACTGTACCGGAGACCACATTAACATGTATTAATACTGTAATACAATATATGCAGTTGAAAATAAACACAATATATACAACTAGAGGAGTACAACCAAGGGAGAAGAAGAAGGAAACGAAGAAGACAAAGACAAAGAAGAAGAATGAGGAAGTGTAGGAGGAGGAATAAAGGAAGAGAAGGAGAGGGAGGAGACAAGAAGGGAGAAGGAGGAGGATGGGAATGAGGAAAGGAGATGAGGACTAAAACTGAGAAAACTGAGAAATGAGAGAGAGAGAGAGAGAGTACAAAGGAGTACAAAGGAAATCGAGCAACAACAGGTCTAGTGACCCTTCTAGGTTGCTTGTCCTCCAAAACACTGAGGATCAAGTGTCCAAACAGTGGTTTAGAGTGGGTAAGGGAACATTGGAAAGGGAATTACTGCCCTGGAACTAATGTCCGTGGCAGGATTAGGAAGTTAGTAGGGGACAGATGGGTTAGTAACTGAGGGGGGATAAAATAAAGTTATTCATTTACAAACGCAGTCAGTCGCGGGTTTGATGAGAGATATTTGTCTAGGCGGAGTTTAAATGAATCAACGGTGATGCAGTCTATAACGTTTCGGGGAAGCCCATTCCACAAGTTGACAACTCGATTGAAGAAGAAATTCTTAGATTCGTGCGAGTTAAAAGATTTACCAATAATTTTGCAACCGTTTCCCCGCGTGTAATTAGATTGGTCGATAGTGAAGTACTTACTACAGTTCATATTGTCGATGCCTTTGATGATTTTCAACACTTGAATTAAGTCACCTCTTAATCTGCGCTGGGTTAAAGGAAATAGATTTAATTCTGTAAGACGCTCTTCGTATGGTTTGTTCTTTAGGCTAGGTATCATTTTGGTAACTCTACGTTGAACTCGTTCTAGCTTGTTTATATCTTTTTGGTAATAAGGGCACCAGGATTGAACGCAGTATTCCAGAAGAGGGCGGACTAAGGAATTGTAAAGGGTTAGGATAACTTCTTTGGATTTATGCTCAAATGACCTGCCTATAAAGCCAATTATTTTGTTTGCCTTCTTAACAACTTCTGAACATTGTTGACTCGGTTTTAGGTTACTCGATATTGTTACTCCCAGATCGGTTTCTCTGTTTACATTCTTAAGCTGAGTGCCATTCATCGAATAGTTTGCTTTCTCATTTAGGTATCCGACATGTAGTACTTTACATTTATCCGCATTGAAACTCATTTGCCAAATTTGGGCCCAACATGACAATTTATCTAGATTGTGTTGCATATCGTCAACTTGTTCTTTTGAAAGTACGCTATTTGCAATTTTTGTATCGTCAGCAAATTTTGAGATTGTACAGGTGAGACCCTCATCTATGTCGTTGATGTAAATTAGAAAGAGAATTGGTCCTAGTACCGATCCCTGGGGTACCCCGCTACTTATTAGAGAGAGAGAGAGAGAGAGAGAGAGAGAGAGAGAGAGAGAGAGAGAGAGAGAGAGAGAGAGAGAGAGAGAGAGAAGGAAGAGGGCGTGGGAATAGTAGAATATTTATTTTATACAAAATCAAATAGTTTAGGAATATTGTGATTACATCATAGTAACTCTTTCATAATTATTATAATTGCTATTATCAGACAATTGCATACGATTTGGTATAATTTGAAGAACAAGTTTTGGAAGTATAAATAGTTTGGGCCTAAAGCGTGTGTGGTTCAAAGCGACCTGGGGGGATGGGCGTGTATTCATTGGCTGAATTATTATCGTTTCATTATTTGTTTAGTTTCCGCCCTAGACCTCCACCAAGCTTTAACAAAAAAACACCCCCAAGACCCTCCTTCAAGATAAATTTGTACATTTTTCGATATTCCTCTTAAATTACAGGTTCGCTATCGCTCATCAGGAAAACAATTACACCTAAATGACACAAAAAGCCTTACTATTGACAGATAAATCGGCGAAAGGTCTTAAATCGCCAAACTATTGGGCCGCATGTCTTAAAATCTGAAAACTAACGTGGCTAAATATGAGGGAGAAGGGGGGCCAGAAAAACGACCCATATCCCCTTAAGTTGGAAACGAGAAGCTTAGAGTACGAATTGTCTTGGGTACAGTTGACTAAATAGGTTGTGTCGCCGCTGGCATCACGTTTTGCTCGCTGTATGCTGTATTAATGTCTGTCAGATGTTGAATAGGGTGTGTAAAGATAGGAACATGTTTGTATATCTCACTCGAAACGATTAAGTAATGCCTAGATAGTGCTGATACCCATTATTGATCGACATATACTTGGTGCCGCGACATCACTTATTTGGACGACTGTACAATCGCGCTAATAAGTGATGTCTCGGCACCAAGTATATTTTGATCATTAATTGGTATCAGCAATATTTAAACTTCATTTCTTCATATCGAGTGAGATATACAAACAAGTTCCTACACTTACTCACCTTATTCAACATCTGACAGACATTAATACAGCACAGAGCAAGCCAAACGTAATGACAGCTGGGACATGACTTATTAGCACGACTGTACACAAACCTCTCGAGTACCGTCGTTGGTTAGAGCATTTTTCGGGTACTAAATGTCTCCACTGAGAAGCCTACACATCAACTTGGGCATAAATGTTGGTTATGAATAAGACAATAACTGGGAATACTGAAAAACCTTGGATGTCTAAAGTTCTTCAATCAAACCATTTGTGCTGGAGATTAACCCTTTGAGTACCAGCGACGTGTGTTATATTATATTCTAGCTATACAGTATTTAGACGATATTATGCAGCTTAGGAAGGATCTGTGGTAGTTAATAGCGCTGGTTGAGATAATTTGAAGTCATATTATTGCTAGAGGTTCCTTCCTAAGCTGAATAAAATCGTCTAACAGTGGCTAGAATGTGATAACAAAATACATTCCTGGTACTGGACGGGTTAAGGGGAGATTTCCACCTGGAGGATTTTTTTTCTGAACCTCTTTCTCCCTCATGTTTAGCCCCATTGCTTGTGAGATTTAAAGACGCTTGCCCCATTAGTTTGGCGATTTTAAGAACCCTCGCCCCAATTCTGTCAATTTTAAGACCATTCGTGCCATTTAGGTGTCGACTTTTTCCTGGCGAGCGATAGCGAGCCTGTAATTTAAGGGGAACCGGCCTTCTGCCGGGAAATTTTTCTACCGAAAAATGTACAAATTTATCTTGAAAGGGGGTCAAGGGGGAGTAATTTTAAGCTTGATGGAAGTCTAGGGAATCAACTAAAACTGTTTCACTCATTGTATGTATATGTTTTTAATATTTTTTAGTTTCCTTCCCAGACCTCCATCAAGCTTAAAAAAACACACACACACACACACACCCTAGACCCCCCTTCAAGACAAATGTGTACATTTTTCGATAGAAGAATGTCCTGGTCGAAGGCCGGTTCCTCTGAAAATATCAGGCTCGCTATCGCTCGCCAGGAGAAAAAAATCGACACCTAAATGACACGAAGAAAAGTCTTAGTATTGACAAAGAAATGGGCCGAACGTCTTAAAATATGAAAACTAATGGGGGGTAAACATGAAGAAGAAGGGAGACCAGAAAAACGGCCCATCTCCCCTTAAGTGAAATTCCTGGTTTCAGCAATACAAGTTCTTGTAAATAGAACAAAAATAAGTGATTTTATTTTAGTTTTTTTTTTCTTCTTCTTCCCCCAATCTCTTACCACTATTTTCCATCAATGTGTTTATGGTGGTAATGCGGTGGTAGCGGCCGGAGGAGGAGGAGGAGGAGGGGGAGAAGGGAGAAGGAGGAGGAGGAGGAGGAAGGGGGGAGGGGGGGAGAGAGGAGGAGGAGGAGGAGGGGAGGAGGAGGAGGAGGGGGAGGAGGAGGAGGGGGGGGGGAGGTGGAGGAGGAGGAGGAGGAGGAGGAGGGGGAGGAGGAGGAGGGGGGGGGAGGAGGAGGGAGGAGGGGAAGGAGAGGAGGAGGGGAGGGGAAGGAGAGGAGGAGGAGGAGGGGAAGGAGAGGAGGGGGAGGGGGAAGGGGGGGAAGAAGAGGAGGGGGGGGGATGTAGTCGCTATTTCTGGACCCCCTTCTCCCTCATGTTTAACATATTATTTTTGAAATGTTAAGACGTTCTTTCTGTTAGTTTGGCGAGTTTGAGACCTTTCACCCCATTTCTTTGTCAATATTAAGACATTTAATTCGTGCCATTTAGGTGTCAATTATTTCCTGGCGAGCGAGAGCCGGGACATTTTTCTACCGAAAAATGTACCCATTTATTTTGAGGGGGGGGGGGGTTTCTAGGTGTGAGGGAGGTCTAGGGAGGAAACTACAACTATAATAAATACAATGAAAATACCGGCCCAAAAAAACGAACTGTCTCCCCTTAACACCATTATATTTGGTCTAACTTTAGGCGATTGTCTTAAGGGGAGACTTCCACTCGAGGGATTTTTTTCTGGACTCCTTTCTCCCTCATGTTTAGCCACATTGTTTTTCTAATTTTAAGACGTTTGCCCCATTATTTTGACGATTTTAAGTACTTTCAACCCATTTCTGTCAATTTTAAGACCTTTCGTGCCATTTAGGTGTCGATTTTATCCTGGCGAGCGATAGCGAGCCTGTAATTTAAGAGGAACCGGCTTTCAGCCGGGACACTTTTCTACCGAAAAATGTACAAATTTATCTTGAAAGGGGCTCAAGGGGGGTGTAATCTTAAGCTTGATGGATATCTAGGGACC
>CM064518.1:27022381-27214468 GCA_032716605.1 Paralithodes platypus | reverse complement strand
GGAGACGTAAAAGGAAGATAGGAAAAGATCGGAAGACGAAGAATCCGACTAACTAAAATCGTAGGTCATATGAATCCATTTATTGCAATGGTATTCTTTCACATTTACTGTACCGGAGACCACATTAACATGTATTAATACTGTAATACAATATATGCAGTTGGACAATAAACACCAAATATATACAAATAGAGGCAGTACCACCAAGGGAGAAGATAGAAGGAAACGAAGGAAGACAAAAGACAAAGAAGAGGGAGGAGAATATGGGAGGAAGGGTAGGAAGGAGATAAAGGCAGAGAAGGATAAAATAAAGGACGAGAGAAAGGAGAGGGGAGGGAGACAAGAAGCGGAGAAGGAGGAGGATGGAATGAGGAAAGGAGATGAGGACTTAACTAACTAAAACTGAGGGAAAACTGAGGAAATGAGAGAGAGAGGAGAGATGATCTGTGGGGACCAGAGAGAGATGAAGAGAGTACAAAAGGAGCTACAAAGGATAATCGAGCAAACAACAGGTCTCTAGTGACCCTTCTAGGTTGCTTGTCCTACCCAAAACACTGCAGGATTCAAGTGTCCAAACAGTGGTTTAGAATGGGTAAAGGGAACAATTGGAAAGGGAAAATTACTGCCCTGGAACTAATGTCCGTGGCCTCTAGGATTAGGAAGTTAAGGGAGTAGGGGACAGATGGGTTAGTAACTGACGGGGGGGGGATAAAATAAAGTTATTCAATTTACAAACGCAGTCAGGTTCTCGCGGGTTTGATGACGAAGAGATATTTGTCTAGGCGGAGTTTAAATGAATCAACGGTGATGCAGTCTATAACATTTCGGGAAAGACCATTCCACAAGTTGACAACTCGATTGAAGAAGAAATTCTTAGATTCGTGCGAGGTAAAAGATTTACCAATAATTTTGCAACCGTTTCCGCGTGTAATTACATTGGTCGATAGTGAAGTACTTACTACAGTTCATATTGTCGATGCCTTTGATGATTTTGAACACTTGAATTAAGTCACATCTTTATCTGCGCTCGGTTAATGCAAATAGATTTAATTCTGTAAGACGCTCTTCGGATGGTTTGTTCTTTAGGCTAGGTATCATTTTGGTAACTCTACGTTGAACTCGTTCTAGCTTGTTTATATCTTTTTGGTAATAAGGGCACCAAGATTGAACGCAATATTCCAGAAGAGGGGGGACTAAGGAATTGTAAAGGGTTAGGCTAACTTCTTTGGATTTATGCTCAAATGACCTGCCTATAAAGCCAATTATTTTGTTTGCCTTCTTAACAACTTCTGAACATTGTTGACTCGGTTTTAGGTTACTCGATATGATTACTCCCAGATCGGTTTCTCTGTTTACATTCTTAAGCTGAGTGCCATTCATCGAATAGTTTGCTTTCTCATTTAGGTATCCGACATGTAGTACTTTACATTTATCCGCATTGAAACTCATTTGCCAAATTTGGGCCCAACATGACAATTGATCTAGATTGTGTTGCATATCGTCAACTTGTTCTTTTGAGAGTACGCTATTTGCAATTTTTGTATCGTCAGCAAATTTTGAGATTGTACAGGTGAGACCCTCATCTATGTCGTTGATGTAAATTAGAAAGAGAATTGGTCCTAGTACCGATCCCTGGGGTACCCGCTACTTATTAGAGAGAGATAGAGAGAGAGAGAGAGAGAGAGAGAGAGAGAGAGAGAGAGAGAAAGCGAGGAAGAGAGAGAGAGCGAGGAAGAGAGAGAGAGAGAGAGAGAGAGGAAGAGGGCGTGGGAATAGTAGAATATATATGTTATACAAAATCAAATAGTTTAGTATATTGTGATTACATCATAGTAACTCTTTCATAATTATTATAATGGCTATTATCAGACAATTGCATACGATTTGGTATAATTTGAAGAACAAGTTTTGGAAGTATAAATAGTTTGGGCCTAAAGCGTGTGTGGTTCAAAGCGACCTGGGGGGATGGGCGTGTATTCATTGGCTGAATTATTATCGTTTCATTATTTGTTTAGTTTCCTTCCTAGACCTCCATCAATCTTTAAAAAAAAAAACACCCCCAAGACCCTCCATCAAGATAAATTTGTACATTTTTCGATATTCCTCTTAAATTACAGGTTCGCTATCGCTCATCAGGAAAACAATTACACCTAAATGACACAAAAAGCCTTACTATTGACAGATAAATCGGCGAAAGGTCTTAAATCGTCAAACTAATGGGCTGAACGTCTTAAAATCTGAAAAACTAACGGGGCTAAGCATTAAGGAGAAGAGGGGACCAGAAAAACGACCCTTCTCCCCTTAAGTTGGAAACGAGAAGCTTAGGGTACGAATTGTCTTGGGTACAGTTGACTAAATAGGTTGTGTCGCCGCTGGCATCACGTTTTGCTCGCTGTATGCTGTATTAATGTCTGTCAGATGTTGAATAGGGTGTGTAAAGATAGGAACATGTTTGTATATCTCACTCGAAACGATTAAGTAATGTTTAGATAGCGCTGATGCCCATTATTGATCGACATATACTTGTTGCCGCGACGACATCACTTATTTGGACGACTGTACAATCGCGCTAATAAGTGATGTCTCGGCACCAAGTATATTTTGATCAATAATTGGTATCAGCAATATTTAAGCTTCATTTCTTCATATCGAGTGAGATATACAAACAAGTTCCTACACTTACTCACCCTATTCAACATCTGACAGACATTAATACAGCACAGAGCAAGCCAAACGTAATGACAGCTGGGACATGACTTATTAGCACGACTGTACACAAACCTCTCGAGTACCGTCGTTGGTTAGAGCATTTTTCGGGTACTAAATGTCTCCACTGAGAAGCCTACACATCAACTTGGGCATAAATATGTTGGTTATGAATAAGACAATAACTGGGAATACTTAAAAACCTTGGATGTCTAAAGTTCTTCAATCAAACCATTTGTGCTGGAGATTAACCCTTTGAGTACCAGCGACGTGTGTTATATTATATTCTAGCTATACAGTATTTAGACGATATTATGCAGCTTAGGAAGGATCTGTGGTAGTTAATAGCGCTGGTTGAAATAATTTGAAGTCATATTATTGCTAGAGGTTCCTTCCTAAGCTGAATAAAATCGTCTAACAGTGGCTAGAATGTGATAACAAAATACATTCCTGGTACTGGACGGGTTAAGGGGAGATTTCCACCTGGAGGATTTTTTTCTGAACCTCTTTCTCCCTCATGTTTAGCCCCATTGCTTGTGAGATTTAAAGACGCTTGCCCCATTAGTTTGGCGATTTTAAGAACCCTCGCCCCAATTCTGTCAATTTTAAGACCATTCGTGCCATTTAGGTGTCGACTTTTTCCTGGCGAGCGATAGCGAGCCTGTAATTTAAGGGGAACCGGCCTTCTGCCGGGAAATTTTTCTACCGAAAAATGTACAAATTTATCTTGAAAGGGGGTCAAGGGGGAGTAATTTTAAGCTTGATGGAAGTCTAGGGAATCAACTAAAAACTGTTTCACTCATTGTATGTATATTTTTATTATTATTTTTAGTTTCCTTCCCAGACCTCCATCAAGCTTAAAAAAACACACACACACACACACACACACACACACACACACACACCCTAGACCCCCCTTCAAGACAAATGTGTACATTTTTCGATAGAAGAATGTCCTGGTCGAAGGCCGGTTCCTCTGAAAATATCAGGCTCGCTATCGCTCGCCAGGAGAAAAAAATCGACACCTAAATGACACGAAGAAAAGTCTTAGTATTGACAAAGAAATGGGCCGAACGTCTTAAAATCTGAAAACTAATGGAGCTAAACATGAATAAGAAGGTAGACCAGAAAAACGGCCCATCTCCCCTTAAGTGAAATTCCTGGTTTCAGCAATACAAGTTCTTGTAAATAGAACAAAAATAAGTGATTTTATTTTAGTTTTTTTTTTCTTCTTCTTCCCCCAATCTCTTACCACTATTTTCCATCAATGTGTTTATGGTGGTAATGCGGTGGTAGCGGCCGGAGGAGGAGGAGGAGGAGGAGGAGGAGGAGGAGGGGGAGAAGGAGGGGGGAGGAGGAGGGGAGGAGGGGGAGGAGAAGGAGGAGGAGGAGGAGGAGGAGGAGGAGGAGGGGGGGGGAGGAGGAGGAGGAGGGAGGGGGAGGAGAGGAGGAGGGGGGGGGGGAGGAGGAGGAGGGGGGGGGGAGGAGGAGGAGGAGGGGAAGAATAGGAGGAGGAGGAGGAGGGGAAGTAGAGGAGGAGGAGGAGGAGGGGAAGTAGAGGAGGAGGAGGAGGAGGGGGGGAAGAAGAGGAGGGGGGGGGATGTAGTCGCTATTTCTGGACCCCCTTCTCCCTCATGTTTAACATATTATTTTTGAAATGTTAAGACGTTCTTTCTGTTAGTTTCGCGAGTTTGAGACCTTTCACACCATTTCTTTGTCAATATTAAGACATTTAATTCGTGCCATTTAGGTGTCAATTATTTCCTGGCGAGCGAGAGCCGGGACATTTTTCTACCGAAAAATGTACCCATTTATTTTGAGGGGGGGGGGGGGGTTTCTAGGTGTGAGGGAGGTCTAGGGAGGAAACTACAACTATAATAAATACAATGAAAATACCGGCCCAAAAAAACGAACTGTCTCCCCTTAACACCATTATATTTGGTCTAACTTTAGGCGATTGTCTTAAGGGGAGACTTCCACTCGAGGGATTTTTTTCTGGACTCCTTTCTCCCTCATGTTTAGCCACATTGTTTTTCTAATTTTAAGACGTTTGCCCCATTATTTTGACGATTTTAAGTACTTTCAACCCATTTCTGTCAATTTTAAGACCTTTCGTGCCATTTAGGTGTCGATTTTATCCTGGCGAGCGATAGCGAGCCTGTAATTTAAGAGGAACCGGCTTTCAGCCGGGACACTTTTCTACCGAAAAATGTACAAATTTATCTTGAAAGGGGCTCAAGGGGGTGTAATCTTAAGCTTGAAGGATATCTAGGGACCAAACTAAGAACCTCCCGTTAGGCTTAATAATATAAATACTACCTCGAGACACTCCGCAACGAGTTTATTAACCCCTTCCGTACCGGCGACGTATTTTTATTTTTTTACTAAATTCTGGTTACTATAATTAGACATCCAGTCGCTAACAGGCTTCCAACTATCTCACTTAATAGTTCAATAGGGACATCCAGTCGCTAACAGGCTTCCAACTATCTCACTTAATAGTTCAATAGGGACATCCAGTCGCTAACAGGCTTCCAACTATCTCACTTAATAGTTCAATAGGGACATCCAGTCGCTAACAGGCTTCCAACTATCTCGCTTAATAGTTCAATAGGGACATCCAGTCGCTAACAGGCTTCCAACTATCTCGCTTAATAGTTCAATAGGGACATCCAGTCGCTAACAGGCTTCCAACTATCTCACTTAATAGTTCAATAGGGACATCCAGTCGCTAACAGGCTTCCAACTATCTCACTTAATAGTTCAATAGGGACATCCAGTCGCTAACAGGCTTCCAACTATCTCACTTAATAGTTCAATAGGGACATCCAGTCGCTAACAGGCTTCCAACTATCTCACTTAATAGTTCAATAGGGACATCCAGTCGCTAACAGGCTTCCAACTATCTCACTTAATAGTTCAATAGGGACATCCAGTCGCTAACAGGCTTCCAACTATCTCACTTAATAGTTCAATAGGGACATCCAGTCGCTAACAGGCTTCCAACTATCTCACTTAATAGTTCAATAGGGACATCCAGTCGCTAACAGGCTTCCAACTATCTCACTTAATAGTTCAATAGGGACATCCAGTCGCTAACAGGCTTCCAACTATCTCACTTAATAGTTCAATAGGGACATCCAGTCGCTAACAGGCTTCCAACTATCTCACTTAATAGTTCAATAGGGACATCCAGTCGCTAACAGGCTTCCAACTATCTCACTTAATAGTTCAATAGGGACATCCAGTCGCTAACAGGCTTCCAACTATCTCACTTAATACTTCAATAGGGACATCCAGTTGCTAACAGGCTTCCAACTATCTCACTTAATACTTCAATAGGGACATCCAGTCGCTAACAGGCTTCCAACTATCTCACTTAATAGTTCAATAGGGACATCCAGTCGCTAACAGGCTTCCAACTATCTCACTTAATAGTTCAATAGGGACATCCAGTCGCTAACAGGCTTCCAACTATCTCACTTAATAGTTCAATAGGGACATCCAGTCGCTAACAGGCTTCCAACTATCTCACTTAATAGTTCAATAGGGACATCCAGTCGCTAACAGGCTTCCAACTATCTCACTTAATAGTTCAATAGGGACATCCAGTCGCTAACAGGCTTACAACTATCTCACTTAATAGTTCAATAGGGACATCCAGTCGCTAACAGGCTTCCAACTATCTCACTTAATAGTTCAATAGGGACATCCAGTCGCTAACAGGCTTCCAACTATCTCACTTAATAGTTCAATAGGGACATCCAGTCGCTAACAGGCTTCCAACTATCTCACTTAATAGTTCAATAGGGACACCCAGTCGCTAACAGGCTTCCAACTATCTCACTTAATAGTTCAATAGGGACATCCAGTCGCTAACAGGCTTCCAACTATCTCACTTAATAGTTCAATAGGGACATCCAGTCGCTAACAGGCTTCCAACTATCTCACTTAATAGTTCAATAGGGACATCCAGTCGCTAACAGGCTTCCTACTATCTCACTTAATAGTTCAATAGGGACATCCAGTCGCTAACAGGCTTCCAACTATCTCACTTAATAGTTCAATAGGGACATCCAGTCGCTAACAGGCTTCCAACTATCTCACTTAATAGTTCAATAGGGACATCCAGTCGCTAACAGGCTTCCAACTATCTCACTTAATAGTTCAATAGGGACATCCAGTCACTAACAGGCTTCCAACTATCTCACTTAATAGTTCAATAGGGACATCCAGTCGCTAACAGGCTTCCAACTATCTCGCTTAATAGTTCAATAGGGACATCCAGTCGCTAACAGGCTTCCAACTATCTCGCTTAATAGTTCAATAGGGACATCCAGTCGCTAACAGGCTTCCAACTATCTCGCTTAATAGTTCAATAGGGACATCCAGTCGCTAACAGGCTTCCAACTATCTCGCTTAATAGTTCAATAGGGACATCCAGTCGCTAACAGGCTTCCAACTATCTCACTTAATCCTTCTTGCTACTACCACAACTTCGTCTAAATATAGCTAGAATAAACTTTAAAACACGTTGACGATACAGAAGGGGTTAAAGGGAGGCTTTTAGTGTGATTCCTAGACTTCCATCAAGCTTGAAATTACACCCCCTTGACCCCATTTCAAGATAAATTTGTACATTTTTCGGTAGAAAAATTTCCCGGCCGAAGGCCGGTTCCTCTTAAATTACAGGCTCGCTATCGCTCGCCAGGAAAAAATCGACACCTAAATGGCACGAAACGTCTTAAAAGTTACATAAATGGGGTGAAAGTTCTTAAAATCGCCAAACTAATGGGGCGAAAGTCTTAAAATCTAAAAAACAACAATGGGGCTAAACATGAGGGAGAAAGGGGTAAAGAAAAAAAAGCCCTCAAGTGGAATTCTCCCCTTAAGCGTGTGAAAGGGCTTTCGTGTTGAAGAGGTAGTAACACTGTACGGGCGATTGAAGCAGGTGAGCTATTATGTGGACCCGGCCAACTTTCCATGATAGACGTAAACATGGGGGAGGAAAATTGGCCCGTGTGGTGTGTTTACGTTGTGTTCACGTAGGTAATGGAGAGAGGGGAGGTACGATGGGGGCTAGGGTGGGTTGGGGGGTGGGGGCTAGGGTGGGTTGGGGGGTAGGGGGTGGGGGGGGCTAGGTTGGGTTGGGGGGGGGGGGGTTATGTTGTGTTCACGTAGGTAATGGAGAGAGAGGAGGTACGATGGGGGCTAGGGTGGGGGGGGGGGGGGGGGGGCGGGGTTTGAGGATGTATATTAGCTATAAAAGACAGGCCCACTGAGACCCCGGACAGGAAGTTTCTTGGTGTATAATAGTCCCTGTCTTACCACCATCACTATCACCACTACCTCGTCCTCTCTTCACTATCACTTATCACCACTACGTCATCATTTTATCGCTATCACCACTACCTCGTCCTCTCTTCACTATCACTTATCACCACTACGTCATCATCTTATCGCTATCACCACTACCTCGTCCTCTCTTCACTATCACTTATCACCACTACGTCATCATCTTATCGCTATCACCACTACCTCGTCCTCTCATCACTATCACTTATCACCACTACTTCGTCATGTTATCGCTATCACCACTACCTCGTCCTCTCTTCACTATCACTTATCACCACTACTTCGTCATGTTATCGCTATCACCACTACCTCGTCCTCTCTTCACTATCACTTATCACCATTACTTCATCTTATCGCTATCACCACTACCTCGTCCTCTCACCACTATTACTATCACCACTACGTCGTCCTCTCACCACTATTACTATCACCACTACGTCGTCCTCTCACCACTATTACTATCACCACTACGTCGTCCTCTCACCACTATACATCTATCCCCACTACCCTGCTCTCACCAATACGACTGACACCACTAATTCGTTATCTCACCACCACCTCCTCCTCTCACCACCACCTCGTCCTCTCACCACTACCTCATCACCACCAGGTATTATCTGTATGTTTACTTTTATGTTTGTAACCACTACCCTTATAATGTTGTGTATTACTGTTGAGTAGTACCGTACTCTCTTAAGCCACTGTCACACATTCACGATGTTGGTCCCGATGTACCCCGATTTGAATATCGGGACACAACGTGGTGCAATCCCCAACATGTGTCGGGGTCATCGGGGAGCGGCGTGTTACCCACGGTGCGGTGCGGGACTGGCAAATCGGGCTTGGCCACCAAAGTTTTGGATTTGTTCAAAAATTTCGCACGATGGACTTCTGGCGTGGTACCATCGGGTTAAGCCACTTTCACACATTCACGATGTTGGTCCCGATGTGCCACGAGGTACACAAATTGGTACATCGGCAGAGACAGTGACAGGATGTACGCGTTTGACGACGAAGCCTCGACGGTGACACGTCGTAGCCACGCCGGGCCAGATGGTACCACGGTTGCAACACGACGGCGCCACGTCAATGCTGTAACGGTCAAAATTCCGGTCAAAACCGTACCCCGACGTGGCACGTGGGGAACACGACGAGGGGCGATGGACTTATGATGGTGACACGTGGCCGACCTGACGAGGACGACGCCACAACGTCAGGCAGCCTGACAGATATCATCAATACATATGGTGTTAAAGGTATTACGTTCAACGGTCAAGTTTAAGGTAAGATAAGGTCGAATTATTTCTTTGTAAGGTATAGGCGTATGATTTTGTTTTATATAAAATCAAGTTCTTGTCGTAGAGAGCTGGTTCTTCGTAAATAACAATCTGTATTCATTGCCGGTATACGAAATTAGTATCTAAAATCTGTATCGAACGTTAAATTATATGAAAATAGACCATGAAGTGAAGCGAAAATATTTACCAATGGGTGACAGCGGCGACGGACAAAAAATATTCAGGAAAAATAAAAGTTTTGATCGTACAGGCCATATATGTACCATTAGAACGCTAATGAAAAATCCAATATATCACTTGCTTACAGAATATTCATTGTCCCATATTTTATCGGTGAAAATGGGGAGGGAAAGTATGGGCGGACTGAACAGTAACCTTCACCTACGGTGAAATTCCACATATTATTATTTTAATTTATTTTGTTGTTGAAATCTTATATACTAACCTTTCCTCTTGCCGTTCATAAAAAAAATAATTAAAAACATAATTATTATGGGTGAAAACCAATTGAGAGCGAATATTTTGGTGCGGCTGGGATTCTATAAAAACAAAAACTATCGTTATAGATTTATTTCTATAAAATCCAATATTGATGATAGCATATTCTAAACACCGCCATCATGTTCAGCGGAAAAAATTGTTATGATTTATTATGCAAATAAAAATAACGATAAAAAAACGATATACCGGTACCGGTATATCTCATATAGTATATAATATAACAGTGCGTTTAATCTCCACAGGTAGGCTACACTTCGTGATGAATCATATTTTCTCTAATTGTGAAAGGTAAAATGTATTGATATAAACCTATCTTGTGCAAAAGGATCGATATAAACATAGCTTGTGTAAGGATAGAATCGTCGAAAACACAGGAACAATCTCCTCTATCTAAACCCATCCACCCACACAAACACTACCTTGTGTTAAATTAATCAATAACACTTAGTATTTCCTTTGGCTTTTACTATTAAACACTACTGTATTAGGTAAAATGAAATTCAATTCCATAGAGCATAATTATAATAACATTTATTGCATACCGTGTATCAGTGGCGGTCGATATAGCCACACAAGAACAATAACACACACACACGCACACACACTCGACAATTAACACACACGTGTTTCGGAAATCATACCGGTACACTGATTTTTCATTTGAACTTATTAACTCGTTTAATATAAGTTGATTATGGAATATTATATACGGTATATACGGTATAGGCCTACCGTATACCATATCAGGTCTTTATTTATTCATCATGTGCGTATTTATAGTGTTGTCAGAATACTCCACTAATCCGAAGCACTGTCGGTCCGCTGCCATTCGGATTACATGACTTTTACTGTAATATATTATAACTATTTATACCCCGACGCCGCCACGTCGATGCCGATGAAACCGGATGCAGACACGCGAGACCCACGCCATCGACACGTTGTACCCGACGTTACCCGATGGTACCACGCCAAAAGTACATCGTGCGAAATATTTGAACAAATCCAAACCTTTGGTGGCCAAGCCCGATTTGCCACGTCCCGCACCCGCACCGCGGGTAACACGACGCTCCCCGACGACCCCGACACACGTTGGGGATTGCACCACGTTGTGTCACGATATTCAAATCGGGGTACGTCGGGACCAACATCGTGAATGTGTGAAAGTGGCTTTACTTCGGGTACATCCTGTCGATGACGTGAGTCTGGTGGCATGGCTGCATCAGGCTGTGGCGGCGTCGGGGTATAAATAGTTATAATATATTACCGTAAAAGTCATGTAATCCGAATGGTATAGGCCTATACCGTATATACCGTATATAATATTTCATAATCAACTTATATCAAACGAGTTAATACGATCAAATGAAAAATCAGTGTACCGGTATGATTACCGAAACACGTGTGTGTGTTAATTGTCGAGTGAGTGTGTGTGCGTGTGTGTGTGTTATTGTTCTTGTGTGGCTATATCGACCGCCACTGATACACGGTATGCAATAAATGTTATTATAATTATGCTCTATGGAATTTAATTTCATTACCTAATACAGTAGTGTTTATAATAGTAAAAGCCAAAGGAAACTCCATTAAACTAACTTTATTAACTAATGATTATAAGCCTTGTTGCGACAGCAGAACGGCGCATGAAAACCGAAATCTTTGAGAACAGAATATTAAAGGCACATAGCACAAGCTAACGGTACATACTTTTAATTTCAGTGCATATACTGTATACAGGTTTAGTGAATCAGTATGGTGAAATCTCTGATATATTTACCCTATTGTATTACAATCTACCTGCAAAAATCCCGCAACCACAAAACTACCCGAGTTGACACAATACAACCGATCGAGTTTGTATTTTAATCAACACTAACTTGACGTCAAACAATTTCAAAAGTTAAAACCTGCACTAAGTATCGCCTTATATAATTATACAGTATATGGCTAGACTTAAAAATACTAAGTGTTATTGATTAATTTAACACAAGGTAGTGTTTGTGTGGGTGGATGGGTTTAGATAGAGGAGATTGTTCCTGTGTTTTCGACGATTCCATCCTTACACAAGCTATGTTTATATCGATCCTTTTGCACAAGATAGGTTTATATCAATACATTTTACCTTCCACAATTAGATAAAATATGATTCATCACGAAGTGTAGCCTACCTGTGGATATTAAACATCTGTTATATTATAAACTATATGAGATATACCGGTACCGGTATATCGTTTTTTTTATCGTTATTTTTATTTTCATACTAAATCACAGCTATTTTTTCCGCTGAACATGATGGCGGTGTTTAGAATATGCTATCATAAATATTGGATTTTATAGAAATAAATCTATAACGATAGTTTTTTGCTTTTATATAATCCCAGCCGCACCAAAATATTCGCTCTCCGTTGGTTTTCACCCATAATATTTTTTTTGGTTTTATTTCAATTTTTTTTTATGAACGGCAAGAGGAAAGGTTATTATATAAGATTTCAAAAAATAAAAAATAAAAAATTAAAATAATAATAGGCTATGTGGAATTTCACCGTAGGTGAAGGTTACTGTTCAGTCCGCCCGTACTCTCCCTACCCATTTTCACCGATAAAATGTGGGACAATGAATATTCTGTAAGCAAGTGATATATAGGATTTTTCATTAGCTTTCTAATACAGTATATGGCCAATATACGATCAAAACTTTAATTTTTCCTGAATATTTTTTGTCCGTCGCCGCTGTCACCCACTGGTAAATATTTTAGCTTCACTTCATGGTCTATTTTCATATAATTTAACGTTCCATACAATTTGTAGATATTAATTTCGTATATCGGCAATGAAGAACCAGCTCTCTACGACTAAAACTTGATTTTATATAAAACATTTCATACGCCTAAACCTTACAAAGAAATAATTCGACCTTATCTTACCTTAAACTTGACCGTTGAACGTAATACCTTTAACACCATATGTATTGACGATATCTGTCAGGCTGCCTGACATTGTGGCGTCGTCCTCGTCGGGTCGGCCACGTGTCACCATCATAAGTCCATCCCCCCTCGTCATGTTCCCCTCGTGCCACGTCGGGGTACGGTTTTGACCGGAATTTGTACCGTTAGGACATTGACGTGGCGCCCTGGTGTTGCAACCGTGGTACCATCAGGCCCGTCGTGGCTACGACGTGTCACCGTCGAGGCTTCGTCGTCAAACGCGTACTTCGTATCACTCTCTCTGCCGATGTACCAATTTGTGTACCTCGTGGCACATCGGGACCAACATCGTGATTGTGTGAAAGTGGCTTTACCCCGAAAGTGGTCGTACAGTTAAATAAATCTTTAAGGGGGGTGACCTGCTTTTTGTTATTTCTGTCCTTTTCTCTTTCTCTGGCTTGTATCCATTCGGCCCCATTCAGTCAACTATTTTAAGACGTTTATTCCCATCTAGATCTCGATTTCTTCCTGGCGAGCGATAGCGAGCCAGCATTATATGAAGAAATCCGGCTTCGCCGGAGAATTTTTTCTATCGAAAAATTTACAAATTTAGCCTGCTGTCAAACAAAAATAAAAAATATGCTGGCTCGCTACCGCTCACCAGTAAAAAATTGACACCTGGATGGGGAAAAACGTCTTAAAACAGTAAACTGAATGGGGCCAAATGGATACAAGCCAGAGAAAGTAGAAAAGGACAGAACAAAAACAGGTCACCTCCCTTAAGGGCAGATCTCCACTTGAGGTATTTTTTTCTTTACCCCTTCCTCCCTCATGTTTAGCCCCATTGCTTTTGATATTATAAAATGTTTGCCCCATTAGTTTAGCGATTTTAAGAATTTTCACCCCATATTAAGACCTTTCGTGCAATTCAGGTGTCGATTTTATCCTGGCGAGCGATAGCGAGCCTGTAATTTAAGAGAAACAGGCCTTCGGCCGGGACATTTTTCTACCGAAAAATGTACAAATTTATCTTGAAAGGGACTCAAGGGGGTGTAATTTTAAGCTTGATGGAGGTCTAGGGAACAAACTAAATACCTCCCCTTAACTACCTCGTCCTCTCACCACAACCTCTCCCTACTTTATCGTCACCAACACTACCATTGTCATCACTATACCACTACCTTCACTACCACTGACGTTATAACCACTACCACTACCACCATTACCATATCCTACCCTATTTGTACCACTGCTACGACCGCCACCACCACTGCCATCAATGTTCACTTCCAATGCCATTGTCATCATCACATCAGTGCCACCAGATCAGGTCAGGTCAAGGTATTGAGGGACACTACCACCTTCACTTTTGTTGCTATCATATCAACCACAACCACTTACACCACTACCACCGTCTTCACTTCCACCAACACATCCTTTGCTTCCACCACCACCACTACTTCCACCACCACTACCACCGTCTTCACTTCCACCAACACATCCTTTGCTTCCACCACCACCACCACTACAACCACTTACACCACCACTTCCACCGTCTTCACTTCCACCAACACATCCTTTGCTTCCACCACCACCACCACTTCCACCGTCTTCACTTCCACCACCACCACTACAACCACCGTCTTCACTTCCACCAACACATTCTTTACTTCAACCACCACCACCACCACTTCCACCGTCTTCACTTTCACCAACACATCCTTTGCTTCCACCACCACCACCACTTCCACCGTCTTCACTTCCACCAACACATCCTTTACTTCCACCACCACCACTACAACCACTTACACCACCACTACCACCGTCTTCACTTCCACCAACACATCCTTTGCTTCCACCACCACCACTACCACCGTCTTCACTTCCACCTACACATCCTTTCCTTCCACCACCACCACTTACACCACCACTACCACCGTCTTCACTTCCATCAACACATCCTTTGCTTCCACCACCACCAATACCACCGTCTTCACTTCCACCAACACATAGTTTCCTTCCACCACCACCACTACAACCACTTACACCACCACAACCACCGTCTTCACTTCCACCAATACATCCTTTTCTTCCACCACCACCACTACAACCACTTACACCACCACTACCACCGTCTTCACTTCCACCAACACATCCTTTGCTTCCACCACCACCACTACTTCCACCACCACTACAACCACTTACACCACCACTTCCACCGTCTGCACTTCCACCAACACATCCTTTGCTTCCACCACCACCACCACTTCCACCGTCTTCACTTCCACCACCACCACTACAACCACCGTCTTCACTTCCACCAACACATCCTTTACTTCAACCACCACCACCACTTCCACCGTCTTCACTTTCACCAACACATCCTTTGCTTCCACCACCACCACCACTTCCACCGTCTTCACTTCCACCAACACATCCTTTACTTCCACCACCACCACTACAACCACTTACACCACCACTACCACCGTCTTCACTTCCACCAACACATCCTTTGCTTCCACCACCACCACTTCCACCTACACATCCTTTCCTTCCACCACCACCACTACAACCACTTACACCACCACTACCACCGTCTTCACTTCCACCAACACATCCTTTGCTTCCACCACCACCACTACCACCGTCTTCACTTCCACCAACACATAGTTTCCTTCCACCACCACCACTACAACCACTTACACCACCACAACCACCGTCTTCACTTCCACCAATACATCCTTTTCTTCCACCACCACCACTACAACCACTTACACCACCACTACCACCGTCTTCACTTCCACCAACACATCCTTTCCTTCCACCACCACCACTACAACCACTTACACCACCACAACCACCGTCTTCACTTCCACCAATACACCCTTTCCTTCCACCACCACCACTACAACCACTTACACAACCACTACCACCGTCTTCACTTCCACCAACACATCCTTTCCTTCCACCACCACCACCCCCAACCACTTACACCACCACTACCACCGTCTTCACTTCCACCAACACATCCTTTCCTTCCACCACCACCACTACAACCACTACAACCACTTCCACCGTCTTCACTTCCACCAACACATCCTTTCCTTCCAGCACCACCACCACTACAACCACTTACACCACCACTACCACCGTTTTCACTTCCACCTACACATCCTTTCCTTCCACCACCACCAACACTACAACCACTTACACCACCACTACCACCGTCTTCACTTCCACCAACACATCCTTTCCTTCCACCACCACCACTACAACCACTTCCACCACCACCACTACAACCACTTACACCACCACTACCACCGTCTTCACTTCCACCAACACATCCTTTCCTTCCAGCACCACCACCACTACAACCACTTACACCACCACTACCACCGTCTTCACTTCCACCAATACATCCTTTCCTTCCACCACCACCACCACCAACACTACAACCACTTACACCACCACTACCACCGTCTTCACTTCCACCAACACATCCTTTCCTTCCAGCACCACCACCACTACAACCACTTACACCACCACTACCACCGTCTTCACTTCCACCAACACATCCTTTCCTTCCAGCACCACCACCACTACAACCACTTACACCACCACTACCACCGTCTTCACTTCCACCAACACATCCTTTCCTTCCAGCACCACCACCACTACAACCACTTACACCACCACTACCACCGTCTTCACTTCCACCAACACATCCTTTCCTTCCAGCACCACCACCACTACAACCACTTACACCACCACTACCACCGTCTTCACTTCCACCAACACATCCTTTCCTTCCAGCACCACCACCACTACAACCACTTACACCACCACTACCACCGTCTTCACTTCCACCAATACATCCTTTCCTTCCACCACCACCACCACTACTGCCATCACTTAAGGTGCTAGTGCATGATTTGTTTGGTCTACATATCCATTAATTAATATATTTTTGAGTTTCCTCGCTAGACCTCCATCAAGCTTAAAAAACACCCCCAAGACCGCCTTTCAAGATAAATGTGTACATTTTTCGCCATAAAAAAATTCCGGCCGAAGGCCGGATATCTTTCAGCAATCGATTATAGTGCGTTTCTTTTCATCGGACGGTATATTGCAAAGTTTCAATCAACATTTCTCAGTTACATTGAAGATTGTGTAGTTAAGTAAGGTGTCAATAATATATACTTGGCATTGATAAGACACAGACATAACTCCCCATTAATTATCGATAAATCAGTTAGCCCTACTAATGATTGAATTTACCGTCAGTTGAAATAAAACCGACTATAGGTATTATGTGATCAAAAGTTAATTAACCCTTTCAGTGCAGGTGATGTCCTTCTGATTTAATCCTGGTTACTATTAGACGATTTTTGTTCAGCTTACGAAGGACCTCTAGCGACTAAAAGGCTACTACAGACTATCTAAAATTACCCTTAGCGCTACCACTTAGATCCTTCCTAAGCTGCATAAAATCGTCTAAATGTAGCTAGAATGATATAGCAAAGACGTGACCCGTTTTGAAAGAGGTAAGGGGAGACTGGCCGTTTTTCTGGACCCCCTTCTCCCTAATGTTTAGCCCCACTAGTTTTGAGATTATAAGATTATAAGATTATAATCCCATTAGTTTGGCAATTTTAACACCTTTCGCCCTATTTCGTTGTCAATTTTAAGACCTTTCGTGCCATTTAGGTGTCTATTATTTCCTGGCGAGCGATAGCGAGCCTGCAATTTTAAGAGGAACCGGCCTTCGGCCGGGACATTTTTCCACCGAAAAATTTACAAATTTATCTTGAAGGGGGGTCTAGGGTTTTTTTTCTTCTAAGCTTGATGGAGGTCTAGGGAGGAAACTAAAAAATATATGAATACATGAATTAATAGACCAAACAAACGGCCAGTCTCCCCTTAAAGACGGGCATGCAACAGTCGACGATAGTTAGCTCAGTACACACTATGTCTGATAACCGACATAAAGATCAAAACTATCTCATTACCCGTGGGAAGTTCAGTATAATCGTCTTGGGAACTATGTTAGCAAGGTCAAGTTTCGGAATATCCATCTTTGTTATATTAGTGAGGCGAATATTAAGGGGTGACTGGCCGTTTGTTTGGTCTATTAATTCATTTATTCATATATATTGTTTTAGGTTCCTCCCTAGACCTCCATCAAGCTTAGAAAAACACCTCCCTTCAAGATAAATTTGTAAACAAAAATCGGTAGAAAATTGTCCCTGCCGAAGGCCGGTTCCTCTTAAAATTGCAGGCACGCTATCGCTCGCCAGGAAATAATCGACACCTAAATGGCACGAAAGGTCTTAACATTGACACCTTCCCGTGACACCTTCCCGTGTCCCGGCCGAAGGCCGGTTCTTCCAACATTACAGGCTCACTATCGTTCGCCAGGGAAACAATCGACACCTAAATAGCACGAAAGGTCTAAATATTGACGAAGAAATTGGGCGAAAGGTCTTAAAATCGACTAACTAATGGGGCAAACATCGTAACATCTGAAAACTAATGGGGCTAAACATGAGGAAGAAAGTGGTCCAGAAAACCGGCCCTTCCCCCCTTAATGGGATAATATGAAACTACGGTCCCTGCAGCATATTAAGACCAAGTTCACCAAACTACGGTCCCTGCAGCATATTAAGACCAAGTTCACCAAACTACGGTCCCTGCAGCATATTAAGACCAAGTTCACCAAACTACGGTCCCTGCAGCATATTAAGACCAAGTTCACCAAACTACGGTCCCTGCAGCATATTAAGACCAAGTTCACCAAACTACGGTCCCTGCAGCATATTAAGACCAAGTTCACCAAACTACGGTCCCTGCAGCATATTAAGACCAAGTTCACCAAACTACGGTCCCTGCAGCATATTAAGACCAAGTTCACCAAACTACGGTCCCTGCAGCATATTAAGACCAAGTTCACCAAACTACGGTCCCTGCAGCATATTAAGACCAAGTTCACCAAACTACGGTCCCTGCAGCATATTAAGACCAAGTTCATCAAACTACGGTCCCTGCAGCATATTAAGACCAAGTTCATCAAGTTAGCACCATATTGCACTACAAAATCTTCAAAATAACAGAAATATTAATGGGAACTTTGCAACTGAAGCCGGTGTCACACAAGCCTTTTTTCGAGCAATTGTTACGGGCAATTATGATCTGGAAGCTTAAAAATTTACAAATCTACCTTCAGTCTAGTTACCGATACCAGTGCGAAAATGTCCCTAAATAATACGAGAAAAAACGTGTTCATGGAAAATTGACGGAAAAAGCGCTCGTGTGACAGCGGCTTTACCGTCAGTTGAAAGAAAGAGTATATATAGTATTAGTTCAGAATAGGATAGGAACACTTAACCAAATACATGCGAATACGGCCAAATGTCGGTTTGTAAAATAATATTATATTCTAAAGAAAGATAAACTGTTTACAGTAAAAAATGAGAAAACTAAACACTATCATTATATTGTCATGTTTTATTTATTTTTATTTTTTTGCGGGGCACTTATCGAATGTGAGTCACTGGGAGGAAAGACCTCAAACAATGTACACGGTATACCGGTATATATTTACATAATATATATATATATATATATATATATCTATATATATATATATATACATATATATATACATATATATATATATACATATATATATATATATACATATACATATATATATATATATGTACATAATTATATATATATATATGTACATAATTATATATATATATATATATATATATATATATATATATATATATATATAAAAGAAGGGCAGCCATGAACATCAGGCGTTCATCACGAATCGCTAAGTCAAGTTGCCCGGGCTTGACATCTATCAATAACATTTTGACAGCCGACGCTCTACTGTACTGACTGTCACTCAACTCAGTATCATACGGGTAACCACGATATAGCTTAAGGGGGGGGGGGAGGGGAGGGGTCCTGTTTTGGTTCTGTCCTTTTCTATCTTTCTCTGGCTTATATCCATTTGGCCCCATTCAGTCTACTGTTTTAAGACGTTTATCCCCATCCAGGTGTAAATTTTTCACTGGTGAGATATTTTTGTTTGACAGTAGGCTAAATTTGTACATTTCTCGATAGAAAAATGTCTCCGGCGAAGCCGGATTTCTTCATATAATGCTGGCTCGCTATCGCTCGCCAGGAAGAAATCGACACTTAGATGGGGATAAACGTCTTAAAATAGTTGGCTGAATGGGGCCGAATGGATACAAGCCAGAGAAAGAGAGAAAAGGATAGAAATAATAAAAACGACCCATCTCCCCTTAAATGGGAACTATCCCGCTTAGTAAGAGTGATATACAGAACTCACCATAAATGAACAAGGTCTCTTTTACATACTATGTACGGTCGCGCTAATAAGTCATGTGCCAGCTGTCATTACGTTTGGCTTGCTCTGTGTTGTATTAATGTCTGTCAGATGTTGAATAGGGTGGGTAAGTGTAGGAACATGTTTTTTTTTTATATTTCACTCGATATGAAGAAATGAAGCTTATATATTGTTGATACCAATTATTGATCAACACATACTTGGTGCCGAGACATCACTTATTAGCGCGACTGTACATTGGTTTTCTGTATCCCCATTGACTATAGCGTAACTATCTTGGGTCCTCTATACACATAGTTCTAACTTGACCCATACTGTACCGGTGACGCCCCTTCTGGCAACTATTAGACGATTTTATTCAGATTAGGAAGAACGTCTACCAATTAACAGGTTACGCCCTTTTTCATCATATTCTGGCAAACTATTAGACGATTTTATGCAGATTAGGAAGGACGTCTACCAATTAACAGGTTACAGACTAACCCCATTAATCCCTTTAGCCACCATATAACCATATTCACTCACCCGCCGGCTTTAGCACCGCCTACAGCTCCGCATCGCCACTGAGAAAACTCTATCCTAATTTGAGTATTTCATATCCCAATTCCCTTTATTAATTGCATGAACAGTAGTTAAGTGCTTGTTTAACCTCCACATAGTTCTGTAGTTGCCGTGCATGTTATTTTATTGCTTTTCTGACTGATAAACATTGTTGTTTACATTTGTTATCCTAGCTTGTAGCAGACGACGCACGCGCACCTCTAAATCGACCTAGCTTTGTATTTTCTTATTAACTCTAGTAGTTATCGTATTCAGTATCCTACTGTAGCTATATATATCTGTAATTTTAGTTGTTGCTTGCATGATCTTGTACTGTAGTAACCTTTGACTGATAACTTTGTTTATCTAAATATAATCCTGCTCGACTAGCCTACAGTGACACCAGCGCCATCTGTTGATACAGTATATTAACCCCTTGTGTGCAGTTACACTTTATTTTTATATAATCTCTATTTGGTGAATTGTATATTTAGTCACATATTCTATTATATATATATATATATATATTTGTTTTGCTTTTTTAGGTAGGTTATCACCCCTGGTAGCCTACTTCTGCATATTTCATACTTTTTGTTTGTGGTTATTTTTGTTTTCGGTTAGTCTAGGCTATCATCCCTGGTGGCCTATTTCTGCGTACGGTACTTCAATTTTTAAATTTTCAGTTAGGCTATCACCGCTGGTGGCCTATTTCTGCGTACCGGTATTTCATAATTTTTGTTTTCGGTTATTTTGTTTTCGGTTAGTCTAGGCTATCACCGCTGGTGGCCTATTTCTGCGTACCGGTATTTCATAATTTTTGTTTTCGGTTATTTTTGTTTTCGGTTAGTCTAGGCTATCATCCCTGGTGGCCTATTTCTGCGTACTTCAATTTTTAAATTTTCAGTTAGGCTATCACCGCTGGTGACCTATTTCTGCGTACCGGTATTTCATAATTTTTGTTTTCGGTTAGGATAGGCTATAACCCCTGGTGGCCTATTTCTGTTTAAATAAACATAAAATTGTTTTCGGTTCGGCTATCACTGCGTATTCAAATTTAATTTTGTTTTGTTTTAATTTTTGGTTAGGCTATCACCGCTGATAACCTATTTGTGTGTATTTCAACATTTTTGTTTTCGGTTAGGCCTATTTAAGTAAGTGAAGCGACCTGAAGGGAGTGAAGTGTTTTTAAAGTGAGTTTAGTGTTTTTAAAGTGAGTTAAGTGTTTTTAAGTGAGTGAAGTGAACTGAAGAAAGTGATCGTCACCATGCCTCGTGCCTGTACGAACTGCGCCGGTAGGTTTGGTGCTTCCATGTTTGCTCCTGCCGATCCACAAGTCTGCCGACTCTGCCAGCAACGAGGGGATTTGACAGCAAAATTGGATGAAGCCCTCAACAAGATCAACGCCCTCACCAGGAAGCTGGAATCACTCCAAGAGTTTGTAACACTCAACGTTGGAGTATCACTAACTCAAATTGTTTCAACTCCAGCATCCACCACCGCCCCAACGTCATCTGCCAACAATCCAACACCTGCAGTAGACACTGCAGCAGATGCTTCTGATGAACCTGAGCCGACATCAAACCAGGACAGCCGCCCTGTTCACCTTAGTCTCTCCCCCACTCCTCGTGCAAGAAGCCTGCTAGCACGAACAGTACCAACCCCTCGCCCCCGTTCTAACCACTCCTCTCCCCGACCTGTACGTAGAGTCCCGCCACCACAGGTTTCCGGATTTACACCAGTGAGGAACGGTGCACGGCCAACGCAGAAAAGGTCTCATCTACCAGTCACAATGTCCAACAGATTTGAGATATTGGTAGAGATGGAAGACGAACCAGAAGAGACCAGGCTCGTTGGGGATTCCATCCTACGAGGACAGGTCGAAGAGTTCTGCGACAGAGTCCCAAATCAACGAAAAAGATTTTGCATCCCAGGAGCTGGACTGGACGACATTGTGGAAGCCTTCGAAGATACCACAAAGGATGCAAATGAAAATACCCTTTTTGTCATCCATGCTGGTTCAAATGACGTCATGCGCACCAGATCCGAAGAGTTGATGGAGAAATATCGCAAGATGATCCAGCACTACAAAAACAAGTCAAGGAATATCATCATCTCAGGCATTCTCCCCAAGATCGACGCACCTGACAAATTCTACGACAAGGCTTTCAGCACAAATAGCCGACTAAAACATTTGTGTCTGAGGGAAGAAGTTGAATTCATCAACCTCTGGGACAACTTCTACAACCAGCCTACTCTGTTCCGCAAGGATGGCACTCATCTAAACCCTGTGGGTTCAGCACGCATGGGTCGTCTCCTACACGAAGCAGTCCGCAGCCATGGATCAAAAAACGCCATCCGAGAAGAAGCAGCAGTGACATAAATCATCCAACGCCAAGAAAAAAACAGAGGCAACCGAGGACCACCAGCGATAAGGACCGAAGACAGCGAGGACCGAGGACAGCCATGAACATAAATGTAGATCCGACAAGAACCAAAAATATTATTAAAGAGCGTTCCGTGAGTTCTAAAATAACAAATTTAAAGGTTTTCTATGCAAACGCTCGTAGCATACGCAATAAATTTTCAGATTTAGAGGAGCTAGTGTTTACAGAAAATTATGATGTGATTGGCATAACAGAATCTTGGCTCAATACAGAAGATAGAGACTTTTTAGCAGAGTATTCACTTCCCGGTTATGTAATGTTTGAGAAAAGCCGAATAAATCGAAATGGAGGTGGCGTTTTACTTTATATCAAAGAAAGTCTTAACCCTACCCTCTTGTCAAAACCTCAAATTGTGAACGTCGACGCATCTTTTGTGCTAATAAAGAATAATAAAGGTACAAAAATAATACTTGCATTAATATACAGACCTCCAGCTCAATCAGTGCAAACTGACCGAGAAATTTACGAACAAATTGCAGATGTAAGTAACTCACAAGATACCGTAATTTTTGGTGACTTTAATTTACCTGTGACCAAGTGGGGCGATACTCTTACTTCACACTCCGGACATGACTTGTATACGAACTTGCAAGAGAGTTCGCTTTATCAATTTGTTGGAACGCCGACCCGTGGTAATAACGTTCTTGACATTGTACTTGCAACAAAAGA
Source organism: Paralithodes platypus (assembly GCA_032716605.1). Taxonomy (NCBI): domain Eukaryota; kingdom Metazoa; phylum Arthropoda; class Malacostraca; order Decapoda; family Lithodidae; genus Paralithodes; species Paralithodes platypus. The sequence goes on along the minus strand of CM064518.1, from coordinate 27,190,648 downwards.
AGAATTAATAGAGAATTTGAATGTTGGTGATGAATTCAGTAACAGCGACCATCGTACGATAACTTTCACTTTAAAGTTTACTAGTAACGAACCAAATAGTAGCATCGAAAAAGTCCCTAATTTCAAGAAAGCAAACTTCCATAAACTTAGAGCTATGTTTAAAGAAACTGACTGGAGCTTTTTAATTCACAATAACGACATAAATACATCTTGGAAGTTATTCGAAGCCACTTACCTAAAAGCAGTGCAAGACTGCATACCATCGAAAACTCGGCGTCCAGGCCATAATAATAAGCCCAAATGGTGGAATAAAGATATTTCAAACTGCCTGCTTGCTAAAAAATTTGCTAATGATAGATTAAAATCCTCACAAAATGACGAAGAACGGCTGAAATTTGTAGAGCTACGACGCAAAGCCAAAAAGTTAATTAAGCAAAGTAAAAAGACCTTAGAGTTACATATTGCGAATCAAAGTAAACAAACCCGAAAGAATTCTATAGTTATATCAGAAAGAAAAAAGTCGTTACTTCAACTGTTGGACCGTTAGTCGATGAAAATGGAGAATACACCAAAGACGAAGAACAAATGAGTAATGCCCTCAATACCTTCTTTGCATCAGTTTTTACAACAGAAGACCTCAGTGATATCCCTACACCATCGCCGATTCAGATTGATAATTCAGATGTTCTAAGCAATATCACCGTTACAGAGAGAGAAGTATTGAATTGTTTAGATAAACTCAAGGTAAATAAAACGCCTGGACCTGATACAATCTCGCCTAGAGTTCTAAAGGAAGCTAAGGATGAGCTCTCTAAACCACTGACATTACTATTCAATAAATCCTTGCAGTCTGGAACTATGCCCGATCAGTGGAAGCTAGCCAACGTAACACCGATATTAAAAAAAGGCAGCAAATCCCTACCCAGTACCTATCGTCCAATTAGCTTAACCTCAGTTGTATGTAAAATGCTAGAAACGGTCATACGAGACAGACTCGTAAATCACTTAGAGGAAAATAACATACTTAAAGATACTCAACACGGCTTTCGTAAAAAACGTTCCTGTTTAACAAACCTCTTAGACTTCTTCCACGATATCCTCAACCTCTACGATGAGAGTAAAGCTGTAGATATTATATACCTTGATTTTCAAAAGGCCTTTGACAAAGTTCCCCACAAACGTTTACTGCTAAAACTAAAAGCGCATGGAATACAAGACGGTGTGTTGAAATGGATAGAAAATTGGCTCAGCGACAGAAAGCAAAGAGTAGTCATAAACGGTAAGGCATCAAAATGGACCAATGTAAGTAGCGGGGTACCCAGGGATCGGTACTAGGACCAATTCTCTTTCTAATTTACATCAACGACATAGATGAGGGTCTCACCTGTACAATCTCAAAATTTGCTGACGATACAAAAATTGCAAATAGCGTACTCTCAAAAGAACAAGTTGACGATATGCAACACAATCTAGATAAATTGTCATGTTGGGCCCAAATTTGGCAAATGAGTTTCAATGCGGATAAATGTAAAGTACTACATATCGGATACCTAAATGAGAAAGCAAACTATTCGATGAATGGCACTCAGCTTAAGAATGTAAACAGAGAAACCGATCTGGGAGTAACAATATCGAGTAACCTAAAACCGAGTCAACAATGTTCAGAAGTTGTTAAGAAGGCAAACAAAATAATTGGCTTTATAGGCAGGTCATTTGAGCATAAATCCAAAGAAGTTATCCTAACCCTTTACAATTCATTAGTCCGCCCTCTTCTGGAATACTGCGTTCAATCCTGGTGCCCTTATTACCAAAAAGATATAAACAAGCTAGAACGAGTTCAACGTAGAGTTACCAAAATGATACCTAGCCTAAAGAACAAACCATACGAAGAGCGTCTTAGAGAATTAAATCTATTTCCTTTAACCCAGCGCAGATTAAGAGGTGACTTAATTCAAGTGTTCAAAATCATCAAAGGCATCGACAATATGAACTGTAGTAAGTACTTCACTATCGACCAATCTAATTACACGCGGGGAAACGGTTGCAAAATTATTGGTAAATCTTTTAACTCACACGAATCTAAGAATTTCTTCTTCAATCGAGTTGTCAACTTGTGGAATGGGCTTCCCCGAAACGTTATAGACTGCATCACCGTTGATTCATTTAAACTCCGCCTAGACAAATATCTCGCATCAAACCCGCGACTGACTGCGTTTGTAAATGAATAACTTTATTTTATCCCCCCCTCAGTTACTAACCCATCTGTCCCCTACTAACTTCCTAATCCTGCCACGGACATTAGTTCCAGGGCAGTAATTCCCTTTCCAATGTTCCCTTACCCACTCTAAACCACTGTTTGGACACTTGATCCTCAGTGTTTTGGAGGACAAGCAACCTAGAAGGGTCACTAGATCTGTTGTTGCTTGATTTCCTTTGTATAACCTTCCTTAGCTTTATATAATCTCATACATGTAGCTTAAGGGGGGTCACGGGCTTGTTTTAATTTTTCTCTCCTTTTCTCTGACTTTTATCCATTTGGCCTCATTCAGCCAACTGTTTTAAGATGTTTATCCCCATCCAGGTGTCGATTTCTTCCTGGCGAGCGATAGCGAGCCAGCATTGTATAGAGAAATCCGGCTTCGCCGGAGACATTTTTCTATCGAAAAATGTACAAATTTAGCTTGCTGCCAAAACAAAAATATATATGCTAGCTCGCTACCGCTCGCCAGGAAAATATTGACACCTGGATGGAGGTAAACGTCTTAAAACAGTAGGCTGAATGGGGCCGAATGGATACAAGCCAAAGAGAGAGGGAGAAAAAGAGAAAAAAATCGGTGGGCCCCCTTAAATATATTACAGAAGACGTCACCGGTGTTGGAAAGGGTTAACCGGAAGGGTTACCGGAAGGAAATAGTTAGATCCATAACTTACACCACACGACTACAAAATTCCATACCTTTACTTTCACAACTAAATATTACGAAATTAAGTGATATTATAAAACTTAGCCCAGCTACATTAATATATATATATATATATATATATATATATATATATATATATATATATATATATATATATATATATATATATATATATATATATATATATATATATATATATACAGTATATTATATATCCCAACATGTAGAATGCTGATATTGCTCATATGTAGGTATTAACTGTATGTGCGTGTTTGTACTACATGTAAGCGGTCATTTTCCTTGACCCTGAAATGTGGATTGCACCCATGGTCCTACGTGTTCACGACTTATCAGGTTCTTCTCCCAACAATCATATCAATTGCATTCCCGTGTTGATAAATATAATACTACTCCTAATGGTTATGTCATTAGCCTTGTATTCCAAGGTAATTAAACTCAAATACTGTACACGCGTATCATTCCGTGCAAATAATGGGAATATTTCTCGGTAGTTTCCTCTATTTTTATTCTTCTATCCTACCTTACTTATAAGAATGAATTTCTTTTATAAGGTTCATGTAATTTTTATTCTTAATTGTCCATGCTGCTTGGGCTTAAGAAACCAGTGAAATACAGTTTACAACCAGATGCAATAGTTCTCAAGAAAACACAGAAGTGAAATTTTGGATAATTAAAATAAAACCATGAATATTCATCAACAATAACCGAAACGTATAATAAAGTCAATGAGTAATCAGAAAACAGCATACAGACACAAGGTAAGACGTCTCATCGACATAATTATCGACACCTATGTATTTGATTTCACACATATTTGATTTCACACATTTGATTTCACACATATTTGATTTCACACATATTTGATTTCACACATATTTGATTTCACACATATTTATCGACACCTATGTATTTGATTTCACACATATTTGATTTCACACATTTTATTTCACACATATTTGATTTCAAACATTTAATTTCACACATATTTAATTTCACACATTTGATTTCACACATTTAATTTCACACATTTAATTTCACACATATTTAATTTCACACATATTTGATTTCACACACATTTGATTTCACACATACTTGATTTCACACATATTTAATTTCACACCTATTTAATTTCACACATATTTGATTTCACACATATTTGATTTCACACATTTAATTTCACACATATTTAATTTCACACATATTTGATTTCACACATATTTGATTTCACACATATTTGATTTCACACATATTTAATTTCACACATATTTATCGACACCTCTGTATTTGATTTACCCAGCTGAACTTCGGTTTTCTGAAGGGTCTCGAGCTTAGCCAACTTAAGGGGACATGGACCGTTTTTTTGGCCTATTAATTAATGTATTCCTTTATTTTTTAGTTTCCTCGCTACACCTCCATCAAGCTAAGAAAAACACCCCCTTTCAAGATAAATTTGTACATTTTTCGGTAGAAATATTTCCCGACCGAAGGCCGCTTCCTCTTAAAATTACAGGCTCGCTATCGCTCGCCAGGGGAAATATCTACACCTAAATGGCACGAAAAGTCTTAACATTGACAACTAAATTGGGCGAAAGGTGTTAAAATCGCCAAACTAGTGGACAGCACGTCTTATAATCTCAAAACAAATGTGGCTTAACACGAGGGAGAAAGGGGACCAGAAAAACGGCTCATCTCCCCTTAAGTAGCCATTACAAGGGCAATCTAATGTGGGAACCAGGGCTCAAGCTACAGGAGGGGGCTGCCGTTGTGTGTGGCATTTAAATGTTTTCACCACTTCCCGTTTCCTGCCGCCCCGCTCACTTAAATCTCGGCCTGGCTGCTTCTCTCATGCCACTGGCTTTATTACCCCAGGAAGTTCTGGGGGCCAAACGGCTTCCCGGGGAAAAATAGAAAGAAATAATGAAGAGATATATGAAGGGCAGATTGAAGGAATGAGGGAAGCACGCGAACACAAACCAGAACACAAACCAGCACACACACACACCACACACACACACAAGGAGGTCAAGGCCGGTGATTATGGTAGTATTGATGATGGTGATTATGGTAGTAGTAGTGGTGGTAGTAGTGATGGTGATTATGGTGATTACCCGGGCAACGCCGGGTACCCCTGCTAGTTCTTCATATAATGCTGGCTCGCTATCGCTCGCCAGAAAGAAATCGACACCTAGATGGGGATAAACGTCTTAAAATAGTTGGCTGAATGGGGCCGAATGGATATAAGCCAGAGAAAGAGAGAAAAGGACAGAAATAACAAAAAGCAGGTCACCCCCCTTAAATGTTGCTGATACCAATTAGTGATCAAAATATACTTAGTGCCGAAACATGACTTATTAGCGCGACTGTACAGTCAATAATTGGTATCAGCTAATTACACATGCTTTTTTTTTTTAAAGTGAGATTTACTAACATGTTCCTACACTTACCCACCCTATTCACCATCTGACAGACATTACTACAGCACAGAGTAACCCAAACGTAATGAAATCCCTTATTAGCGCGACTGTACTCTCCCAGAGTGCCTCTCTAGTTAAACTTGATTTCTTCATATCGAGTGAAATATACAAACATGTTCCTACACTTACCCACCCTATTCAACATCTGACAGCCATTAATACATCACAGAGTAACCCAAACGTAATGACAGCTGGGTATTCACTTATTAGCGCGACTGTACACACCTCCCGCCTACGCTGGTGGAGGTATGTACTCTTACTGATCACCTCCTAACTTGAACCACTTCCTCCTTGATTGATCGATATCTTTCCTATTTTTCAGGGTTAGGCCAATTCACTCTGAAAATGTATGAGCGGGGAGCTCTTTTATTCAGCCCCAGTAGCTAACCCACCACTACCGCCAGTTTGTACTCGTATTCAGAGCATCTTCCGTAGACCTGCGGCCGATGTCGGGTTGGACTAAATACCAACCGAGGCCTAGAATACCCATAATAACTATAATGACCCCTACGATCAGAAATATGGGTTTGGAGGCGCCTCCCGTTTGCCCGTCGGTTTGTTTGGCCACGTTTACATCTTCGGGTGGTTTCTCATTTGTTTCAGTTTCATGCGATGGGGGTTCCTGAGCTGTGCCTTCCTTTTCTGTCGATCTGTCCGTATCCTGAGCTGTGCCTTCCTTTTCTGTCGATCTGTGATCTGTCCGTATCCTGAGCTGTGCTTTCCTTTTCTGTCGATCTTTCCGTTTCCTGAGCTGTGCCTTCCTTTTCTGTCGATCTGTCCGTTTCCTGAGCTGTGCTTTCCTTTTCTGTCGATCTGTCCGTATCCTGAGCTGTGACTTGATTTTCTATCAACTTTATCAACTTGGAAACAGATCTTTGCAGGTCCGCCAGCTCCAACCACTCGGAAACAGATGCCTTGTTCTCTATATCCTCAGACAAAGCCTTCTCATTCCCTTGGGAGTCGGTGCCTCTATCTGAATTCCCCTACACAGCTTCACAGATCTGCTTATCTATGTCTCCGTCGGTTCAACGGAGTCCGTGATAACCTCCCACTACAGTTTCGAAGACATACTAATATTTTTTCACCAACCAAATACAAAAAATAATAAAAAATAGGTTAATGAAATCAACAAATACATGTGTGGCACTCCAAGAACTCGAACCTAGGATACTCACACCGAAATTCCGCGCATATTATGCACTAGCAGGGGTACCCGGCGTTGCCCGGGTAACCACCATAATCACCATCACTACTACTACCATAATCACCATCATCAATACTACCATAATCACCGGCCTTGACCTCCCTGTGCCTCATTAAACGGCGACCTCGATTTCGGCCGCTAAATGACCTCCGATTTTGGATCTGACCTCCTCCGTACCCCCATTTTGGGGGGCTGCGAACAACTTTCGTTCCATACAACTTTTCGATCGGAGGCCTCCTTCTGCCCCAAACGGCCCTTTTTCCAATTTCGCGCCCATTTTCTCCGTCCCTTTCACCCTGGGGACCCCTCTATGACCTGACCCAGGTCAATTGACACCCACATGCAAAGTTTCAGCTCCCCAGGTCCAAAACTGCGGCCACCTATAAAGAACAGACAGACAGACAACCGTAAATATTATATAGAATCCGGCTTCGCCGGAGACATTTTTCTATCGAAAAATGTACAAATTTAGCCTGCTGTCAAACAAAAATAAAAAATATGCTGGCTCGCTACCGCTCTAGTAAAAAAAATACACCTTGATGGGGATAAAAGTCTTAAAACAGTAGGCTGAATGGGGCCAAATGGATACAAGCCAGAGAAAGATAGAAAAGGACAGAACAAAAGCAAGTCACCCCCCTTAATGGGAGTAGGATGTTTACTGGTATATGGAAGTCAAAGAGGTTTAATGGAAATAATCTTTACCCTTTTGGTCCGCACAGATCTTTCCTAAGCTAGATCTCTCCTAGTACTTAAATCGTAGCCTTATATATTTTCGAAGCTACCCCGAACCGAATTGAATCGTCTCATTAATGATTTCATCCAATAATAACTGTGTTGGTGGTTTAGGTGCTTATGTTCTGGGTGTGGTGTCCAGAGTTCATTAGTGTATTCAAGTACATTGGGGTTTGAATTTGATATTAAGGGGGGTGACCTGTTTTTGTTCTGTCCTTTTCTATCTTTCTCTGGCTTGTATCCATTTGGCCCCATTCAGCCTACTGTTTTAAGACGTTTATCCCCATCCAGGTGTCAATTATTTACTGGTGAGCGGTAGCGAGCCAGCATATTTTTTTATTTTTGTTTGACAGCAGGCTAAATTTGTACATTTTTCGATAGAAAATTTCTCCGGCGAAGCCGGATTTCTTCATATAATACTGGCTCGCTATCGCTCGCCAGGAAGAAATCGACACCTAGATGGGGATAAACGTCTTAAAATAGTTGGCTGAATGCGGCCGAATGGATACAAGCCAGAGAAAGAGAGAAAAGGACAGAAATAACAAAAAGCAGGTCACCCCCCTCAATGTTAAAAAACGGGGTGTTACTTATATCTAATATTAACAATGTCAAAGTTCTTTTTGCAGTAAGAGGTTCATAATTATTTGGCCAGGATTTGTGTCTTAGATTGTACCTCTCCACTCTTTTTTTTTTTTTTTTTTTTTTTTTTTTTTTTTTTTTTTTTTTTTTTTTTTTTTTGCGACGGAGGTAAAAATGTCCGCCAACTTTTTGCTGTACACTTTATTTTTTTTTTATTTTTTTTTTTTTGCAGAGGGAATTTTTGCCTGCACGTCGCACCTCTCAATGGAATTATTAAGGGAGCCCACCACCTCGCTTTGTGTTTTCTCTTTCTCTCTCTCTCTCTTTGGCTTGTATCCATTCGGCCCCATTCAGCCTACTGTTTTAAGATGTTTACCCCCATCCAGGTGTCAATATTTTACTGGCGAGCGGTAGCGAGCCAGCATATATATATTTTTGTTTTGACAGCAAGTTAATTTTGTACATATTTCGACAGAAAAATTTCTCCGGCGAAGCCGGATTTCTCCATGCAATGCTGGCTCGCTATCGTTCGCCAGGAAGAAATCGACACCTGGATGGGGATAAACGTCTTAAAACAGTTGGCTGAATGGGGCCGAATGGATACAAGCCAGGGAAAAAGAGAGAAAGATAAAAAAAACAGGTGACCCCCCCTTAACTAGAGTTTGGCCAGCCTGGGAGGGAAGAACCGCTCCTGGGTCATCATTGGGGTGAATACCACACTAGCTCGGTTTTGACAGGCGCCATATTGTTTACTTCCTTGGTATGCTTGCTCGACCTTTCATTCACAGTAAACAATATAATATTAGTCCGGGCATGACTCTTAAGGGGGCAGTACTTGCTCTTTATGGACCCCCTTCTCCCTCATGTTTAGCATATTTGTTTTGAGGTTTAAGACGTTCGTTCCGTTAACTTGGCGATTTTGAGACCTTTTGCCTCATTTTGTTTTCAATATTAAGACTTTTGTGTCCTTTAGGTGTCGATTAATTCCTGGCGAGCGGAAGCGAGCCTCTATTTTTTTAAGGAACCGGCCTTTGACCGGAATTTTTTCTACCGAAAAATGTACAAATTTATCTTGTAAGGGGGTCTAGGGGGTGTTTTTCTAAGCTTGATAAAGGTCTAGCGATGAAACTCAAAAATTACATTAATAAATGAATATATAGACCAAAAACCAAGCACTACCCCCTTAAGCTATTCCATTGCTATGAATATTCTTGACAAAGTGTATTTAGTCAGAAATATTCAAGGTCAATACAGTAATTTCAGTAGTATATACTTATTAATAATTACACCGTTTGACTAATTTAGGTATTTTCAAGAACCACGAATAATTCTAGTTCAACGAAAATTTATGAACATTCTTCGATAACTCGTGGCCAATCTATATTAGCCAATTAATCTGTTTTCCCCTGTGGGATCCTAAGCTACAGTTCACCAAGTCTGAAAGGTAAATTAATTGCAGTTGCCCCAATAATCCAGGATCAGTCTATTTTTGAGCTACAGCGATGTTTGAGAGATACTAAATATATGTGTCTACGTAGAGTATATGGTGTGAGTGTGTAGTGTGTGTGTGTGTGTGTGTGGGTGTATGTATGCGTGTGTGCGTGTATGAGGGATACAAGATGGCCTCCGATGTAAAACAGTTATCGACACTCTGGACATTGACGAGTTTGATCCGCACACCACCAGGACAGACGAGTAAATGCCCATGATCGCCGCGCAGAAGGCCGACAATCAGACCCCGGCAATGAGTACCTATCTTCGTCCCCGGCCTGTCCCCAGCCTATCCCCCCACCCCCGCCCACCCCCCACCCCCACTCCCGCCCACGTTATTTGTGTTTGTGTTTGTGTGAGCGGGGAATTACAGGCATTACGTGGAGATCCCGCCGTGTAAGGGAGATCGGACCATCTTTTCTTGGGCAGCCATTTTGTGACAGCAATAGGGGTGTTATTTTATCTTTGATCTCGTAAATTGTATACCCCATGAATTAAAGGGGGATGCTTCACTATTTCGTCGATTTGTTCATGCATTATTTATTATTTGTCTGTTTCCTCCCTAGAACTCCATCAAACTTAAAAAAAACATCCATTAGATCCCCCTTGTAGATTAATCTGTACATTTTTCGGTAGAAAAATTTCCCGGCCAAAAGGCCGGTTCTTCCAAAATTACAGGCATTCTATAGCTAGCCAGGAAAGTAATCGATACCTAAATACTACGAAAGGTCTTAATATTGACAAATAAATGGGGTGAAAGGTCTTAAAATCGCAAACTAATGTAGCTTAAACATGAGGGAAAAGGGGGCCTAGAAAAACAACCGATCTCCCCTTAACTGCATATTTCCAGCCCCTGTATTATCTAATGTATAATGTAATATAAAATTATGTATATCTCATGACTTGACTGCATATATTCCTTCACCCGTCCTGTCGAATCTTTCTTATGGGTCTGGTCATATATAAAAACATGAGAAACACTGAAATTTGCAGAAAGCCTATATTGGCCCATACGAGGCAGATCCCTTCTTCCCTATATACATCCCTATTTGTTCTTTTACACCTCTTTATGCCCTACACTACATCTCTCACTATAACCTATACCCCCTGCACTACGTATATCACCTACTGTACACTACATTTATCTGACAGCTACCTAAGAAAATCATATGAGTGTTAAGGAGAGATATCCACTTGAGGGATTTTTTTCTTGACTCCTTTCTCCCTCATGTTTAGCCCCATTGCTTTTCTAATTTTAAGACGTTCGCCCCATTATTTTGACGATTTTAAGAACTTTCGACCCATTTCTGTCAATTTTAAGACCTTTCGTGCCATTTAGGTGTCGATTTTATCCTGACGAGCGATAGCGAGCCTGTTATTTAAGAGGAACCGGCTTTCAGCCGGGACATTTTTCTACCGAAAAATGTACAAATTTATCTTGAAAGGGGCTCAAGGGGGTGTAATCTTAAGCTTGATGGGAATCTAGGGACCAAACTAAAAACCTCCCCTTAACCCTTTGAGTACCAGCGACGAGTGTTACATTTTCATCTAGTTATATTTAGATGATATTATGCAGCTTGGGAAGAATCTAGGGTAGTTACAAGGGTTGGTGGAGGTATTTTAGATGATATTATGCAGCTTGGGAAGAATCTGGGGTAGTTACAAGGGTTGGTTGAGGTATTTTAGATGATATTATGCAGCTTGGGAAGAATCTGGGGTAGTTACAAGGGTTGGTTGAGGTATTTTAGAAGATATTATGCAGCTTGGGAAGAATCTGGGGTAGTTACAAGGGTTGGTTGAGGTATTTTTGATGATATTATGCAGCTTGGGAAGAATCTGGGGTAGTTACAAGGGTTGGTTGAGGTATTTTTGATGATATTATGCAGCTTGGGAAGAATCTGGGGTAGTTACAAGGGTTGGTTGAGGTATTTTTGTGGGATTATTGCTAGAGGTCCTTCCTCAGCTGAATAAAATCGCCTAATAGTTGCCAGAATACAATGAAAAGGACGTCACCGGTACTGTACGGGTTAAGGGGAGATTTCCACTTGAGGGATTTTTTTCTTGACTCCTTTCTCCCTCATGTTTAGCCCCATTGTTTTTCTAATTTTAAGACGTTTGCCCCATTATTTTGACGATTTTAAGAACTTTCAACCCATTTCTGTCAATTTTAAGACATTTCGTGCCATTTAGGTGTCGATTTTATCCTGGCGAGCGATAGCGAGCCTGTAATTTAAGAGGAACCGACTTTCAGCCGGGAAATTTTTCTACCGAAAAATGTACAAATTTATCTTGAAAGGGGCTCAAGGGGGTGTAATCTTAAGCTTGAAGGATATCTAGGGACCAAACTAAAAACCTCCCGTTAATAGTAGCTAATGACACCAATGGTATAGAATATGGTATAGAATATGGTATAGAATATGGTATAGAATATGGTATTATTATGTTCCTTCCAACAACCAACTATACTCCTAAAATCGATTAATGAAATTTACAAACACATGTGGCAGCCCGTGGATTCGAATCCAGGATGCTCACACCGAAAATCAACACCTTATGCATCGCACCACGAAGACAGTTAAAGAATGGTGGACACTGTCTACGATTTATTATGCAACTTCGAATCCTGCATATCAATCTAAGCATGTACACACATCCCAACTGCAACTCACGTAGGCTATGCATATGTGAATGGATATGGTATAGAATATGGCGAAGGCTCAATTATTATAGGGTCTCTGGCCTTACCCACATCACGGCAACAAAGCGGTGGTGGTGGCGGCCTGGACAACACGGACAAGGAGAGATAACTTGACTCACAGGACCCGCCATCTTGCATACCTGGCGTCGTTAAGGGGATGGTGGCTATTTTGGGGGGTCTATTAACTGATATATTAATTATTTTTTTAGTTTCCTCGCTAGACCTCCATCAAGCATTACAAAAAACACACCCTAGACAAAGATAAATGTGTACATTTTTCGGTAGAAAAATGTCCAGGCCGAAGGCCGGTTCCTCTTAAGATAAAAGGCTCGCTATCGCTCGCCAGGATAAAATCGACACCTAAATAGTACCAAAGGTGTTAAAATTGACAACGAAATGGGGTGAAAGGTGTTATAATTATCAAACTAATGGGCCGAACGTCTTATGGGGCTAATGAGGAAGAACGGGTGCCAGAAAACCGGCCCATCACCCCTTAACCAATACGTACAATGGAGACAACTTACTCACAGGACCCGCCATCTTGGCGGGTCCTGTGAGTAAGTAAATATACCTGGCGTCGTTAACTCATTTAGTACCAGAGACCTCCTTGTCATCATAGTAAGGACCTTAATAGCAATACTAAGCCGCCAAACTATCTCAACCAACCCTTTTAACCACCACAGACCCTTCCTAAGCTGAATAATATCCTCTAAATACAGCTAGTGATACAATACAACACACGTCGCTGGTACTCAAAGGGTTACGGTAACCAATATGCACAAAAACAACACTGTACCCCCCGGAGGTTGTTAAGGGGAGATCTCCACTTGAGGATTTTTTTTCTTGACTCCTTTCTCCCTCATGTTTAGCCCCATTGATTTTCTAATTTTAAGACGTTCGCCCCATTATTTTGACGATTTTAAGAACTTTCGACCCATTTCTGTCAATTTTAAGACCTTTCGTGCCATTTAGGTGTCGATTTTATCCTGGCGAGCGATAGCGAGCCTGTAATTTAAGAGGAACCGGCCTTTGGCCGGGAAATTGTTCTACCGAAAAATGTACAAATTTATCTTGAAAGGGACTCAAGGGGTTGTAATTTTAAGCTTGATGGAGGTCTAGGGAGCAAACTAAATACCTCCCCTTAACCCTATTTGGTCTGAGAGAGGTCTTTTTGGGACCTTGCTTATTAAGCTTGATTAGTTGGAAAGTAAGACGTTTCACCCTATTAGTCTAGCGATAATATCAACCATCACCTCCCAGAAGCTGGGTGTGCTCAACCGCCTCAAGGGGTTCTTTACCCCTGCGCAGCTACTTGCTCTGTACAGGGGCACAGTGCGTCCTTGTATTGAGTATGGTGCACATGTGTGGGGAGGATCCTCTCACACCGCACTCCTAGACAAAGTAGAAAGGAAAGCCTTTCGTATCATTAACTCCCGTCCACTCTCCAACTCTCTGCAATCTCTCTCTCTTCGCCGCAATGTTGCATCTCCCTCGCTATTCTATCGCTACTACAATAATCAGTGTTTCTCGGAGCTTTCCCAGTGTATACTACCTCCTCTACGTAGGGTATGTAGTACCCGCCTTGCAACACAATCCTACCCCTACTCTGTGCAACTTCTCCAACCCAAGAGTGCTGAGCTCTGGAACTCTCTCCCAGAATCAGTCTTTCCCTCTTCCTATGACTTAAATTGCTTCAAACTCCGTGTGTCCAGGCATATTAGCTCGAACGTCCCTTGATTTTGGACCTGTCACTCTTTGAAATTTGGGGGAAGCACTCGCTGCAGGCAGTTATGCCTTTTGTTTCCCTCATTCACATAGACACAAACATCCAGGTGTCGACTTTGTTCTGGGCGAGCGTTGGTGAGCCTAAAATTTAGAAGAAATCGGTCTTCGGGCGGGACATTTCTCATTGAAAATTGAACAAATCTAACTTGAAGGAAGGTATGGGCGACTTTTTTTTTTTTTTTAAGTTTTATGGAAGTCTTGCAAGACGTTTCTGTTAGCCTAGGGGACAAACTAAGATACATTGCTCGAAAATGGCAACACACAAGTAAAATCCTCGAAAATGGCATCAAACAAGTAAAATCCTCGAAAATGGCAACACACAAGTAAAATCCTCGAAAATGGCATCAAACAAGTAAAATCCTCGAAAATGGCAACAAACAAGTAAAATCCTCGAAAATGGCATCAAACAAGTAAAATCCTCGAAAATGGCAACACACAAGTAAAATCCTCGAAAATGGCAACAAACAAGTAAAATCCTCGAAAATGGCAACAAACAAGTAAAATCCTCGAAAATGGCAACAAACAATTAAATCCTCGAAAATGGCAATACACAAATAAAATCCTCGAAAATAAATGAGCAAAACATCACAACCCCCCCCCCCCCCCAGGAAGTCGGACCAGATAGTGTTAAGGGGATAGTGCTTGATTTTCGGTCTAAGTATTTTATCAATGTATATATTTTTGAATGTCCTCGCTATACTTCCATCAAGCTTAAAATAGCACCCACTAGACCCCCTTTTAAGATAAATTTGTGCATTTTTCGGTAGAAAAATGTCCCGGCCGAAGGCCGGTTCCTACTAAAATTACAGGCTCGCTAGGAAAGAAAACAACACCTAAATGGCACGAAAGGTCCTAATATTGACAAAGGAATGGGACAAAAGGTCTTAAAATCGACAAACTAATGGAACGAACGTCATAAAAATCTCTAAAATAATATGCTAAACATAAGGGAGCAGGAGGTCTCTAAAAATAGACTATACCTGCCCCTTAAGGTAGTCTAAGTGGCTTCCTGCCAATCATCCTTGGTGGGAGTGGCCGTCAGAAGGCTTTGTTACCCACCACCACCTTCTTCCCCCCACGGCAAGGCGAAGGTAAAGACGGGCTTACACACACACACATTATAATATATATATATACTGTATATATATATATATATATATATATATATATATATATATATATATATATATATATATATATATATATATACTGTATATATACTGTATATACACTATATATATAGTATATACAGTATTATAGTTTTTATTTGTATTTTATTTTTTTGCAACACTGATTGGGCAGCTGCTGAAAATTGTGTCCATAAACTCTGGTTACATATGATAATCTAACTTCCTTTATGTTTCCCACACCTGTGTGTGCTCTACCCTGTTCCAAATAAGTATGCCAATACTCTTGACCACTAACCTCCATAACTCGCAAACGACTAGAGTGATCGGGGTAATATGTCAACCATTTGGGAAGAGTCAACCAGGAAAAGGTGTTAAATCTACAGCCCATTCGCCCTAGTCCTTTTTGAGCTACAGAGGTTTGGGATCACGATTTCTGGCCTACCTATTTTGGAACAAGGTATAGTTTGTCTTAAAATGTTGCCGCCAGAAAAATCCCTGGTGTAAGTCCTCCTTTAGGGGGGGGAGGGGGGGGGGGCATTTTGCTGAGCCCTCTTCTTCCTCGTTTTCAGATTCTATGACGTTCGGCGCATTAGTTTGGCGATTGTAAGACCTTTCATCCCATTTCTTTGTCAATATTATGACTTTTCGCGTCAACTAAGTGTCGATTTTTTTTTTCTGGCGAGAGATGGCGAGCCTGTAATTTAAGAGGAACCGGTCTTCGGCCGGGACATTTTTCTATCCAAAAATTTACAAATTTGTTTTGAAGGAGGGTCTTGGGGGTATCTTTTTTAAGTTTGATGGAGGTTTAGCTAGGAAAGTAAAAAATATATTATATAATACATAAATACATAGATAAAAAAGCAAGCCCTACCCCCTTAAGGGGGGTGACCTGCTTTTTGTTATTTCTGTCCTTTTCTCTCTTTCTCTGGCTTGTATCCATTCGGCCCCATTCAGCCAACTATTTTAAGACGTTTATCCCCATCTAGGTGTCGATTTCTTCCTGGCGAGCGATAGCGAGCCAGCATTATATGAAGAAATCCGGCTTCGCCGATGACATTTTTCTATCGAAAAATTTACAAATTTAGCCTGCTGTCAAACAAAAATAAAAAATATGCTGGCACGCTATCGCTCACCAGTAAAAAATTGACACCTGGATGGGGATAAACGTCTTAAAACAGTAGGCTGAATGGGGCCAAAAGGATACAAGCCAGAGAAAGATAGAAAAGGACAGAACAAAAACAGGTCGCCCCCCTTAAGCGGCGGGGCTGGCCGACGCTGTTCCCACGCAAAAATCCCTGATAAAGCATGATGACAGAGTTTACGGTAGATCAAATCACCGCTCTTTCCGTCCTTATATCCCCCCCCCCCCCCACCCCCACCCCCATTGCCCCAGACTATACTCTAGGATGTAGTGTAAAAAGCTGTCTTAAGCCGCTGTCACACGAGCGATTTTTCTGTCAATTTGCCGTGAGCAAGTTTTTTCTCGTTATATTTCGGGACTTTCTTGCACTGATATCGGTAACTAGACTGAAAGTAGAGTATGTTAGGCGGTCGAATTCTGATAAAGTGTAATTTTTGGAGCTGCCAGACCATAATTGCCCGTAAAAATAGCTCGAAAAACGGCTCGTGTGACTCAGGCTTTAGTTATGGCCAAGTAATATTATGCTTTACGAAAAAAATAAATACAAAAAAAATACAAAAACAAAATAATAATAATTACAAGAGCACCGATATTATATAATCGACCAATGATGGTATTAAGGGGAGATTTCCACTTGAGGGAATTTTTTGTTGATCCCTTTCTTCCTCATGTCTAGCCCCATTGATTTTGAGATTTTAAGACGTTTGCCCCGTTACTTTGGTGATTTTTAAGAATTTCCGCCCCATTCTGTCAATTTTAAGACCTTTCGTGCCATTTAGGTGTCGACTTTATCCTGGCGAGCGATAGCGAGCCTGTAATTTAAGAGTAATCGGCCTTCGGCCGGGAAATTTTTCTACCGAAAAATGTACAAATTTATCTTGAAAGGGGGTCAAGGGGGTGAAATTTTAAGATTGCTGGAGGAGTAGGAAACAAACAAGAAACTTCCCCTTAAGGGGGGTGACCTGCTTTTTGTTATTTCTGTCCTTTTCTCTCTTTCTCTGGCTTGTATCCATTCGGCCCCATTCAGCCAACTATTTTAAGACTTTTATGCCCATGTAGGTGTCGATTTCTTCCTGGCGAGCGATAGCGAGCCAGCATTATATGAAGAAATCCGGCTTCGCCGGAGAAATTTTTCTATCGAAAAATGTACAAATTTAGCCTGCTCTCAAACAAAAATAAAAAAATATGCTGGCTCGCTACCGCTCACCAGTAAAAAAAAATATACCTGGATGGCGATAAACGTCTTAAAACAGTAGGCTGAATGGGGCCAAATGGATACAAGCCAGAGAAAGATAGAAAAGGACAGAACCAAAACAGGTCACCCCCCTTAATGTGAAAGGCAAACGACTGTCTCCCTCCTCTGTTTCTATTTATGTTTCTACTTCCAAAGCTCTGTACATTCAGAAGCAAACGTTCCTTCCCTCCTTTATAAATATATAACATAAATATATAAATATATATATGACAAATATAGGCTATACTGAGTGCATCGAAGTAATGGGTATGGGAAGGAGGGAACTTCATCACGGGTTTAAGTTTTATTTATTATTATTATTATTATTATTATAATTATTATTATTATCTTTCTTAGTTTGGCCCCTAGACCTCCATCAAGCTTTAAAAACACTCAAGACTCCCCTTCGAGATAATTTGGCAATTTTTTTCGGTAGATGTTCCGACCGAAGACCGGTTCCTCCTAAATCACAGGGTTGCTATTGCTCGACAGGAAAATGTTCGACACCGAAATGGCGCGAAAGGTCTTACAATTGCCATCAATATGGGACGAACAGTCTTATAATCGCCAAACTAATGGGGCAAACGTTTTAAAATATGAAAACTAATGGGGCTAAACATGAAGAAGGGACACCAGACCACCCCATCCCTCCCCCATTGCTTTGTTTGCATTTCTCTCATAGCAAAGGTAGGCAGTAAATGTTGATGTGGACTGTACTATAGTCTATTCGCAGTAAGTAGGCTAGAAATCATGACTTCTAAACTCTATAACTAAAAAACGACTAGAGTAATCGAGCTAATATTTCTACCATTTGGGAACAGTCGGCCAAGGAATAGATGTGGAAATACACAGCCAATTTGCTCTAGCCCTTTTTGAGTTACAGAGGATAGGTGTCATGATTTCTCGCCTACTCACAGCGAACAGGGTATAGGGAACAGGCGTGAGAAGGAATGTGCAGCAGTCTTCATGTCACACTCGTCCACATTGTCAGGGTCGGTGCGTCCATTATTCGCAGGCACAATGAAAGATGCGATTAGTTGACAAGGTAGCCGGCGACAGAGGGAGGTCTCCGAGGGTAATGACTAACAATCAACCCGAGACCCTGGAGCAAGCTGAGAACGCCTAACTCGACAATCGGAATACATGTTGGGGATAGTGTTACGTACCAATCCAATGAATAACAATCAACCTGAGACCCTGGAGAAAGCAGAGATCGCCCTACTCGACAATCGGAATACATGTTGGGGATAGTGTTACGTACCAATCCAATCAACTGGAGACCCTGCAGCAAGCAGAGAGCGCCTAACTTGACAATCGGCATACATGTTGGGGATAGTGTAACGTACCAAACCAATCGAATAACTACCAATCAACTGGAGACCCTGGAGCAAGCAGAGATCGCATAACTTGACAATCGGAATACATATTGAGGATAATGTCATCAATCCAATCGAATTTGATCCTGTATTTCGTCCACACTATCCATGAAGTATCCGTCAGCGTCTTTCAGACACCATATTGAGGCCATAATCACCATTCAGACAAATCATATCCTAGATTTTTATTATTAGAATATGTAACTAATGCCTAAACTATCTGTGAAGTGGCCATTTGTGTCTAGTAAGACATAATATCGGAGCGATAATTGCCAATTTAAACGGATTATATCCTATATTTCGATCATTAGAACTTGAGAACGGAATTTGAAGGTAAATGCGGGGAAGAGCAAGGTTATGGTCTTCGAAAGGGGTGAAGCCACAGAGTGTGAGGTGAAGCTGAACGGTCAGGCTATGGAGATCGTAAACTCTTTTAAGTATCTGGGCAGTGAGTTGAGTAAAGATGGGACTATGGATGAAGAAGTGCGGGAGAGGGTACAACAGGGGAAGAGGGTTGTAGGAACGCTAAAAGCAGTAACAAGAAATAGGGTGGTCAGTATGGAAGTGAAAAAGTCCTTGCATGACAGTGTGGTAATCCCGACACTGACTTACGGAAGCGAAGCATGGACGTTAGTTGAGAGACTCAGACCAAGAGTGAGAGCAGTGGAAATGAATTACTTAAGGAGTGCGTGCGGAGTTACAGGGAGGGATAGACAGACTAATGAGGAAGTAAGAAGGAGGTGTGGTGTGGATGTAGATGTGCTGGAAAGTGTGAAAAGGAACAACTTGAGATGGTTCGGCCATATGGAACGTATGGAAAGCGAGAGAATGACTAAGAGGGTGTACGAGAGCGAGGTGGAGGGACAGAGAGGGAGAGGTAGACAGAATGAGAGGTGGAAGGATGGAGTGAGGAAGTACATGAACGAAGGCGGTGCTGGTTGGGGGGAGGGGCGTCGACTGACTGGGGACAGAGGTGCATGGGGGCGGTTCGTTCGTGGCCACCCCTTCGGGGATCACGGCGTCAGGCAATAGATAGATAGATAGAACTTGCAACTTAAGTCAACATTATCTATAGAGAACCTGGTAATATTTTTCAGATACCATATTTGGGCCATACTCACGAATCATAAGTAATTAGGTATTACCTTTCGACAATTAAAATGTGTAACATATATATTAATTATATAATAATTAAACATGAGGAAGAAGGGGGTCCGGAGAAACTCTATACCTCCCCCTAACAAGGAGATTTTAAATGTAACAACATTGATGCACAAAGTTTCAATTGATGTGTACTAATTTGATGTGTACTAAATTGATGTGTACTAAATTGATGTGTACTAAATTGATGTGTACCAAATTGATGTGTACCAAATTGATGTGTACTAAATTGATGTGTACTAAATTGATGTGTACTAAATTGATGTGTACTAAATTGAACGGATAAACAACTGCAACACTCCCCATATGTACCATTCGTGTTACATATGAACACTTGCTCTTGTAATCCTAAATAATGTGTTCCGTCCGCAGCATCTGCCACCGAACGAATATTGTGAGTGTTAGTTAGTTAGCTAGTTAATATAGGACTTCAGAGGCTATCAACCCTTCTGGATTATTGAGCCAGCACACTGTAAGTCAAGTAATGTTTTCAGGACAGGAGCCTCTTTTCGAGAACCCTTGTGGGAGTGTTGTTTACAGAGAGAGCAAGCATTATCACTCCCATGTCTGAAGCTAACCTAATTGGTCATGTTATTCCGTCCACTAACAGAGCTGCAAAGGGAGAGACCTGTTTAAAGAGAGATAGGTCGTTTTTCTGGTCCCCCTTCTTCCTCATGTTTAGCCCTATTACTTTTCAGATTTTAAGACGTTCGGCCCATTAGTTTGGCGATTTTTAGACCTTTCGTCCTATTTCTTTGCTACTATTAAGACCTTTCGTGCTATTTAGGTGTTGATTTTTTCCTGGCGAGCGATAGCGAGCCTGTAATTATAAGAGGAATCGGCCTTTGGCCGGGACATTTCTCTACCGAAAAAAATATATATATATCTTGAGGATGGGTCTAGGGGGTGTTTTTCTAAGTTTGAGAGAGGTCTACCGAGGAAACTAAAAAAAAAAAAAAAAAATAGAAAAAAAAACACTAGCCCCTTAAGAACACTAACGATCATTTTTACAGTAGGTACCAATATGGGTTAGGAGGAGTTTTCTGGACTCCCTTCTCCCTCACGCTTAGCCAATTTTGTGTTGATAGTTTAAGACATTCGATGCAATAGCTTGGTGATTTTAAGACCTTTCGTGTCATTAAGGTGTTGTTTTTTCCTGGAGAGTGATAACGGTTCTGCAATTTAGGAGGAACCGGACATTTTTATTTTTTTTTATTTTTATTTTTTTTTACCAAAAAAATTGCACAAATTTATCTGGAAGGAGAATCTTGGGGTAATTTTTAAGTTTGATGGAGGTCTAGGGAAAAAGCTAACTATATAAATTAAACTAAATATAAAATAAATACATAAAATAAGTAAATAATAATATATATGATAAATAAATAAAAATATGTAAACATATATATAAATATATATATATATAAATAAATATAATGATAATAATGATAATACTTAAGTTGCCTAGGTTCTGTTGATTGTCGGCCCTGTGTTACCTGTGTACGCCTCCCAGTAGCTCCCAGTCACACCCCTTTCGCTACCTACCGCCTCTTACCCCGTGTTCTTCCCGGTACTGGGCTATTGTCACTGAGAGGGGGAGGGGGGGGTTAGGGTTATTGTCACAGCAACTTGTCATCGGTACGTCTGCCTCGCTCGGGGGAAAAAAATAATCCATGACTAATTGTTGGTAGATATGCAGTTCAGTGTACCCTAGGATCCATTAGTCTAGCTATTTACTTGTTTATCTATCTATCTATCTATCTATCTATCTATCTATCTATCTATCTATTTATCTATCTATCTTTCTATCCATCTACATTTCTATCCATCTATCTATCTATCTATCTATCTTTCTATCCATCAATCTATCTATATTTCTATCCATCTATCTATCTATCCATCAATCTATATATATTTCAATCCATCTATCTATCTATCTATCTATCTAGCTGTCTATCTATCTATCTAGTGCTTGTAGAGAATGTGGAGTGATGGTGTTTAGGCATTTGGTTAACTGGATGAAAATAAGATTTGTATATAGAAATCTCATAAAGCCATGTAGTTTTATAGAGAAGAACATGTATTACATGTTACATAGATCTTTTCTTGTAAAGGATGTTGAAAAAATAATCCTACATGAGTATGGATTTACTAACTTATTGCTAAATGATATCAATGCTATCAGATCAAGAATTGTTTATGTACAGAACACAGAACCAACTATGCGCTAAGGACTTTTAGCTTAATGTAGATTACGTAAATAACTCTGTAAAAAGTGTATGTATGTCTTTTTATGAAATAAAATTATGACTGACTGACTATCTATCTATCTATCTATCTATCTAACTAACTAACTAACTATCTAGCTAGCTAGCTAGCTAGCTAGCTGTCTGTCTATATATCTATCTATCTATCATAGCAATTGTCAATGCAAAAGACTTAGCGTATGATGAATTAAGTATGCCAGTTAGAAAAGGTGAAATTTATGGTAGTATAAAGACATTCGATCTGTCAAACGCTATATCAGACCTCAACTGTGGAATAGGCCCTGATAATATTCGTTCAAACCATATGACATATTGTCCTGCAATAATGTTAATCTATATTATTAAATCAGTTCGTGTGTCTGTTTGTCTGTGTGTGTGTTCTTCATAGGCGGCCGCAGTTTTGGACCTGGGGATCTGAAACTTTGCATGTGGGTGTCAATTGACCTGGGTCAGGTCATAGAGGGGGCGAGGCCACGATCGGACGTCGTTTCGAGGCCGACATTGAAAACAAAATGAAAAAAATTGCCGTTTGGGGCAGAAGGAGGCCTCCGATCGAAAAGGTGTATGGAACGAAAGTTGTTCGCAGCCCCCCAAAATGGGGGTACGGATGAGGTCAGATCCAAAATCGGAGGTCATTTAGCGGACGAAATCGAGGTCGCCGTTTAATGAGGAACAGGGAGGTCGAGGCCGGTGATTATGGTAGTAGTAGTAGTAGTATTGTGAGGATTGTGGTAGTAGTGATTGATGATGGTGATTATGGTAGTAGAATTTAAACCCGGGCAACGCCGGGTACCCCTGCTAGTGATAATATATAAATGTTTTTCTTCTTGTATTGTCCATGGCTATTCGCCATCAATATTGACATATGGAGTCATCATGCCTTTAATCAAAGATAAATATAAGAA
The DNA here is from genome assembly GCA_032716605.1 of Paralithodes platypus. NCBI lineage: Eukaryota > Metazoa > Arthropoda > Malacostraca > Decapoda > Lithodidae > Paralithodes > Paralithodes platypus. The sequence continues at coordinate 27,167,529 of CM064518.1, read as the reverse complement.
TCGATCATCAATTGACAATCATAGACCAATAATGTTATCTGCAAACTTTCTGAAATTATTTGAATACTGTCTACAATATAGAATAATGAACTATGTAAATATAAATGCTAGGCAACATTGTTTCGGGAAGAACTCTTCCACTTCCACGGATTGTATCGTATTGAAAGAAGCGGTATTAAAGTACAATAGTAGTGGGTCAAATGAGTCTTTCCGTTTCATTGATTATAGTAAAGCCTTGTAGGAGAAATCAAGAAATTTGTCTATAGAAAAATGTACAAATGTAGCCTGCTGTTAAACACATTTTATAAAATATGCTGGCTCGCTTTCGCTCACCAGCAAAAATCGACACCTAGATGGGGATAAACATCTTAAAACAGTAGGCTGAATGGGGCCGAATGAATACAAGCCAGAGATTGAGAGAGAAAGAGAAACCAAACCGAGGTGGGCCCCCTTAACAGATGCTTTAGGACGTCGGGCAAAGATGGTAAGAGAAGGCACAATTACAACAAGCTCATCTGAACACTTACCATAAAAGTGTCTATAAAAGTATCTATAAAAGTATCTATAAAAGTATCTATAAAACAAACAAAGCACACAACATCTATTTGTTTACCAGGGATATTTGTAATTTGGGGGATTATTGATGAATGTAATTGACCACTTGCGAGTTTCAGGCTACAAGGAAGTTGGAGCTGTAGACATCGATGGTAAACAGAAATGCAACAATTATGTGGGTTTATAATGGCTATAGAGTATGTTGAATAGAGTTTTATGTATTAATATATACACTACAACCGCATGTTTACAGTTAATTATGTTGAATATCAATATCAACTTCCAACTTCCTTATAGAACGAATCTCGCAAGTGGTCAATTGCTCTGCTTTGAATTTCGACCAACGGTTTCTGTGCGTCACGCCAAATAGTGTACAGTCGCGCTAATAAGTGATGTCTCGGCACCAAGTATGTTTTGATCAATAATTGGTATCAGCAATATCTAAGCTTCATTTCTTCATATCGAGTGAAATATACAAACATGTTCCTACACTTACCCACTCTATTCAATATCTGACAGACATTAATACAACACAGAGCATTACCATCCGCAGATTTTAGTGGTGGTATCGATGATGATTTGTTCATATAGCAGTTGAAGGAATGATTAAGAACTGATCACAGTATTCTACTGCTACTTGCATTATATAGTCATTTATTTCTTGGCGAGAATAAGGGGAGGCAGACCGTTTTTCTGGACCCCCTTCTCCCTAATGTTTAGCCCCACTAGTTTTGAGACTAAATGACCTTCGGCCCATTAGTTTGGCGATTTTAACACTTTTCGCCCCATTTCGTTGTCAATTTTAAGACCTTTCGTGCCATTTAGATGTCGATTATTTCCTGGCGAGCGATAGCGAGCCTGCAATTTTAAGAGGAACCAGCCTTTGGCCGGGAAATTTTTCTATGGAAAAATTTACACATATATCTTGAAGGGGGGTCTAGGGGGTGTTTTTCTAAGCTTGATGGAGGTCTAGGGAGGAAACTAAAAAAATATATATGAATAAATGAATTAATAGACCAAACAAACGGTCAGTCTCCCCTTATTACAAAAAGTTACATGGTGTCTTACATGTTTGAAGTAATTGTAAAACTCTGATGTTCTTGATTATAGCATATTCAGCGCTTTGAACTGATTCTATCCATTGTTATACATCACATATATATTTTACAAGACAGGCTGAAGGATATTCTAACTTATAACATAATGGGTAGAGTTAAGAGTCGGAAACGTTTGTCTACGCAGGAAGTTAGCACGAAAGAACAGGTTTAAGCACAGAGAAACACGTTATGGAATGAATTTCTTATATATATATATATATATATATATATATAATTATGCAGAACGGTCGCGAAACATTTCCGCATAGGGAATTCCTGTGTATTGCCCATAGGGTGTTCCTATATATTTGATCTGCATTCCTTTATATTTGATTTGCATCTGTATGTGGTAACCCAGGTTCGAATCCCGGTGGATCACATGCTTGCTTTCATTAATTTCTTTGGGAGGTGCTTGGTGTTGAAGTGAAAGAAATAAAAACAGATTGTTCAGCTCTCTCTTGAAAATACAAAGGATTTCCCTATGGGGAAATCCTTTGCGACCGCTCTGTATGTATGTATGTATGTATAATTACTGTATATATATTATATATATATTATATATATATATATATATATATATATATATATATATATATATATATATATATATATATATTCATCAGCCTCAGTCTACTGCAGGTCAAAGGCCTCTCCCAAACATTTCCACTCTAACCGGTCAGATGTCAGTTTGTTCCATCCCACTCCAGTAAGCTTTCGGATCTCATCCCTCTATCATGTTATCTGTCTACCCCTTCCCCAAACTCCACATCTAGGTTTCTATGATGTTGCTCTAGTTGTCCATCTGTCATTATCTCTTCTAAATATATGACCTGCCCAGGACCATTACCTCTTTTTTTTTTTTTTAAATATTATCTTCTACATTAATTTTGTGTGTTATCTTATCCAAGAGACTCCCTGCTTATCTCTCAAAGTTATGCCTAACATTATCCTCTCCATTCCTAGTTGGGCACCCCTAAGTTTACGTCCTAGACACTTTGTTATACTCCAAGTTTCTGATCCATAAATTCCAACGTTGTACCAATGAATCCCACCAACTTATTTGCAATGTTTACTGTTTCTGGACACTGTTTACTCGGCTTTAGATCGCTAGATATTATAACTCCAAGATTCTATTCTCTATCTGCATTTGAAAGAGGAGTGCTATTGATTGAGTGTTCATTGTGTATTTGGTCCTACCGCAACTCTCGTCTTATTGTCCTTCTATTATTATAAACGTCGCCTTCACAATATGTGTATGCTTTAAAATAACACCTCTACAATATTACTAAGCTACGTCTCGGCATGCATCGTCCAGAGTCCCGGCTATTTTCAACACTTATCAATAACAAGCAAGCATTTCCTCACTAGGAATTTTATAAAAAAAAAAAAAAATCTGAAACCGCATCCGAACGATAACATTTGCTATTATTTACCTTGGGAAATACGTCTCATGGCCAGAGGAATTTATACTACCCCAGGATCTCTTTCAATACAATTATCCTAAATTGATGAATTAGGATCAAGTTTTTCCTACCCAAAGAGTTTATGGTTTCATTTCAGTTGACGGTAAATTGAATCCCTTAACCCCTTCTGTACCGCACTCTGGCTACTATTAGAAGAGTTTATTGGGTTTAGCAATGGCCTCCAGCAATTAACAGGCTTCGAAATATCTCACTTATCCCTTTTTACTCCCACAGATCCTCCTTAAACTGCAAACATCTACTAAATATAGCTTAGCTAAAATACAAAAGACGTCGCTGGTACAGAAGGGATTAACAACTGATTTCTTGATAACTAACGGAAAAATAAGAAACTATTATGTCTCTGCTTCATAATATTAGTGCCATTTTTTTTATAATTAACAAAATATTTCACTACAAAACTGCATAATAGCGGAGTAATCAAGCTGAAGACAATTTACCATCAGATGGAGAAGAAAAAAACCCAGTATAGTCAGTGGGTTGCTTTATTGTGAGGCTCTAATTGACCACCTGCAAGTTTTGGTCTGTAAGGAAGTTGGAGCTGTAGACATCGATAATTAACAGAATTACCAACTAAATTGCGGTTGTAGTGCTTATATAAATACATAAAACCCCATTCAACATACTGTTTATCCATTAGAAACCTACATTATTATTATATTTCTGTTTAAATATCGATGTCTATGGCTCCAACTTCCTTATAGCCTGAAACTCGCAAGTGGATCAATTGGTGGCCTCGGCAGCAGGAACGGCCTTGAACTCTCCTGGATATCATCGGCAGACCTTCTATTCGAACTCTGCGAATCTCGGAGCCTTTCAGTCATTTCGTCAATAAGATAATAAGGTATCTCCCAAACATATTATAGCTCTTAGCTATTTTGATATTTCTGGCCTTTTCTCGCTTTCTCTGGCTTGTATCCATTCGGCCCCATTCAGCCAACTATCTTAAGACGTTTATCCCCATCTAGGTGTCGATTTCTTCCTGGTGAGCGATAGCGAGCCAGCATTTTATGAAGAAATCCGGCTTCGCCGGAGAAATTTTTCTATCGAAAAATTTACAAATTTAGCCTGCTCTCAAACAAAAATAAAAAATATACTGGCTCGCTGCCGCTCACCAGTACAAAATTGACACCTGGATGGGGATAAACTTCTTAAAATAGTAGGCTGAATGGGGCCAAATGGATACAAGCCAGAGAAAGATAGAAAAGGACAGAACAAAAACAGGTCACCCCCCCTTAATGTGAAAGGTAATGAATGTGAGCGACGGGCAGGTCCTTCGGCCAAGTATCCTATGTGAAAATATTTGTCAGTATTTACCATGTTCGAGCAATGTATTTTTCGGTATTTACCATGTTCGAGCAATGTATTTTTCGGTATTTACCATGTTCGAGCAATGTATTTTTCGGTATTTACCATGTTCGAGCAATGTAGTTTTTTTCGGTATTTACCATGTTCGAGCAATGTATTTTTCGGTATTTTACCATGTTCGAGCAATGTATTTTTCGGTATTACCATGTTCGAGCAATGTATTTTTCGGTATTTACCATGTTCGAGCAATGTATTTTTCGGTATTTATCATGTTCGAGCAATGTATTTTTCGGTATTTACCATGTTCGAGCAATGTATTTTTCGGTATTTACCATGTTCGAGCAATGTATTTTTCGGTATTTATCATGTTCGAGCAATGTATTTTTCGGTATTTACCATGTTCGAGCAATGTATTTTATCTTGTCCCCTGGGCTAACAAAAACGCCTTCTCAGATTTCCTTCAAACATACAAAAATCCCACCCAGACCCCCCGATGTGTCATAGTTACAGGCGCACTATCACCCCCCCCCCCCATACAAAAAAAATAAAAAATAAAAAAATGAAGTGAAGTCTTATTGCCAAACTATTGGGGTGAAACGTCTTATAATCTCCAAGCTAATGGAGCGAAACAGGGGCGGTCCTAAAAGACCCCTTCGGACCAAATAAGGTTTACTTAAGTTAAGCTACGACAAGTTGAAATATAATTAGTTACAATAAGTTTATTTATAGGCTGGATAACTTTGTCTGTAGAAATGTTGACCGTTGCTGTTTAGGAGGAGTCTGATCCTTTTGACTTGCCACATTGACCCAACCTGCAGTGAACAAATGATTTTGAACAACAATGCAGACCATAACACGGACAGACAAACATCGAACGGAAAAGATACAAGGATGCGATCAAATTGACTTGATAAACGACTCGATAAAGTTGTGCTGACAATTGGTAAACAAGGCAAAGGAGTAAAGAAATGACTCTCCATCTCGTCCTTCTCAGAAATGACTCTCCATCTCGTCCTGCTCAGAAATGACTCTCCATCTCGTCCTGCTCAGAAATCGAAACTTGGTTCTTTAAGGGGAGACATCGACTTGAGGTATTTTTTTCTGGACCCCTTTCTCCCTCATGTTTAGCCCCATTGCTTTTGAGATTTTAAGACAGTCGCCCCATTAGTTTGGCGATTTTAAGAACTTTCGCCCCATTTCCGTCAATTTTAAGACCTTTCGTGCAATTTAGGTGTCGATTTTATCCTGGCGAGCGATAGCGAGCCTGTAATTTAAGAGGAACCAGCTTTCAGCCGGGAAATTTTTCTACCGAAAAATGTACAAATTTATCTTGAAAGGGGCTCAAGGGGGTGTAATCTTAAGCTTGATGGATATCTAGAGACCAAACTAAAAACCTCCCCTTAAGAGAGATACCTCTCACAAGGCTCAGCCAATGTAATGTTAATTTTGTATTATGATTATCATGTGTATGTTCTACTGGCTAAATCAAAAGTGGCAATTCAATTCAATTCAATTCCGTGTGAGCCGATCGTGTTAAGGGGGGATGGGTCGTTTTTCTAGTCCCCCTTTCTCCCTCGTGTTAAGCCCCATTTGTTTGGAGATAAGACTTTCAGCCCATTAGTTTGGCAATTTTAACACCTTTTGCCCCATTTCGTTGTCAATTTTAAAACCTTTCGTGCCATTTAGGTGTTGATTTTAAAGATAAAAAAAGCAGGTAACCCCCTTAAATACACATCAAAAGGAATATATATGAGATTGGTTGGAGGCAAATATTACTTCAGCTAAAAGGAAGATGTTCAAAGACCGGGAAAGACTGAAATGTTTGGCTCGGAAGGAAGTCATCATGAGAAAATAGGTATTGTAAAAGTGAGTGGGATCACTATTTGGACCGTATATTTTGATATAATATAATGTAATGTAATGTACTGTAATATATAATATAATATAACAATATATATATATATATATATATAAATATATACAGTATATATATATATATACTGTATATATATATATATATATATATATATATATATATATATATATATATAAATATTATTATATATATATTAGTATGGCAATGAGAAGAAATACGTGTGGAACATCACGAGTTATTCTAATTTTCGGCGACGTTTCGCAAGTTACTTAGTAACGTACTCCGGGAAAGTTTTCCTGCAATAAATTTTAGAATTGTTTTCACCAATGATTTCAGGATAGGAACCTTCTTCAACTTCAAAGATCGGGTGCCGGACTCTTTATGCTCAAATATCGTGTATAAATTAACTTGGTCCCAGTTGTCAGGCTGGGTACATTGGATGTTCGAGTAGATCATTCAAAATGAGAATATATGAGCATTTGGGGAAAAGCTTCAGGTCTGGAATATTTTTGAAGAGTATGTCTTTTTCTGCAGTAAGGGAACACTCTCGTAATGAAGATCACCCTTTTTCGGAGAGGGATTTTGAAATCATCGGCAGGTTTAGAAGCACGTATGAGGCTTTAATAGGCGAAACAATGCTGATAAATAAGCACAAACCAGAAATAAATCTTGTCAATAATAGTTGAAGGTTCATTATTAGGTACAATTGGTTGCTTTTTGGGTGTTCATGTAGTTTGGTTTTTCATTTTATTTCGTTTAATTTTCACCATATATTGAGTTTACATATAGAGTTCAAATGTGTTCAGTTAATCAGTCCCTCATCGTCTTTCATTGGAGACTGGTGGTATCATGGTGAGTTCCGATTTGTTTGTGATAATTTTCCTTTATGTGAATTTCAACACTTATCTTTTGATTCTTAGAGTAAAGTAATTCAAATATACTTTTTGCTTTATGTTGCGGTTCGATGTGATTAGGATTACTATGATTTACTTTTAATTTGTATTACTAGATAATTTGAAATGTTTTGTAAAGTCCTTCATTTTAATATTCTCGTTTATTATGATTGCTTTTGCTAAGTCTTGTCCTCACATGGTTGGATATTAGCATAATACTTTGGACGCTGTTTAGCGGTAGGTTAAATTTTGTTTAATAGATTTTAGCCTTTACAGTTCAGAATAATATTTGAATTGAAAAAGAAATTATAATATAAATTTGATATCTTATGCGTTTTGATTTCTTTCGTTGCATTGAGATTTAGCAATTTTGAATTTGACGGTGTCTAGCCGTAGATTTATTTGATGGTGTCAAGCCGTAGATTTATTTGATGGTGTCTAGCCGTAGATTTATTTGATGGTGTCAAGCCGTAGATTTATTTGATGGTGTCTAGCCGTAGATTTATTTGATGGTGTCTAGCCGTAGATTTATTTGATGGTGTCTAGCCGTAGATTTATTTGATGGTGTCAAGCCGTTGTTGTTGTTGTTCCCCAAGCTGCCTGGCCGAACAGCCCCAAGGCCCCGAGCAAGGCCAAGGCCATAACCGAGCGCCCCCACAGAACCCTCCCCGCCGACCACAATAAAGCCTGGGTGACCGAAGCCACTCCATGGCGGGGAGCTTGAGGAGGGTGCGGAAACGCCCGGGAAACCAAAGCCCCACCCAGGGCCCTGTGCCCCTCAGCAATTATGAAGAGAAAGTTGAGGGGCAAGGGAAAAATGTGACGCTTTGGCTTCCAATCTTGGTAGATTGGGAGGTCAATCCACGTTAGAGACGCCGTCACTTGAGATCTAGAAAATATATAAGTAAAAGGAACAGTCAGAGTAAGCTATGGGTATGGCAGAGATTGCTCAGTTCTCACTCTGATAGACCAGCCCATCACCACATGACTAGAACCCAATCCTCTCAGCATCAGCTAGGAAAGGCCCTAGAAAGCCGCCTTTGGCGGGGGGATAGCTCCCCTATTTCAACCCTTTTCGGGGTTGGGCCGTAGATTTATTTGATGGTGTCTAGCCGTAGATTTATTTGATGGGGTCTAGCCGTAGATTTATTTGATGGTGTCAAGCCGTAGATTTATTTGATGGTGTCTAGCCGTAGATTTATGTGATGGTGTCTAGCCGTAGATTTGATGGTGTCTAGCCGTAGATGGTGTCTTGTAGATTTATTTGATGGTGTCTAGCCGTAGATTTGATGGTGTCTAGCCGTAGATTTGATGGTGTCTAGCCGTAGATTTATTTGATGGTGTCTAGCCGTAGATTTGATGGTGTCTAGCCGTAGATTTGATGGTGTCTAGCCGTAGATTTATTTGATGGTGTCTAGCCGTAGATTTGATGGTGTCTAGCCGTAGATTTATTTGATGGTGTCTAGCCGTAGATTTGATGGTGTCTAGCCGTAGATTATGGTGTCTAGCCGTAGATTTATTTGATGGTGTCTAGCCGTAGATTTGATGGTGTCTAGCCGTAGATTTGATGGTGTCTAGCCGTAGATTTATTTGATGGTGTCTAGCCGTAGATTTGATGGTGTCTAGCCGTAGATTTGATGGTGTCTAGCCGTAGATTTATTTATATTCAAACCTTGCCTAGTTGGCCAAAATTATGTTGTTTAATTGTTTTTTAGATAGGCAAATTGCCACGTGTTCAACAATGCATTACATTTTAGTGATCCTGTTTTAGCAATATATACAGAGTTATACTCAATTTTTAGGATCTGTTGGAAACCCTTTCCTGAGGATGGCTGCGTGACGTCGCCGAAAATAAGAATAAATCATGATGTTCCACAACGTATTTCTTCTCATTGCCCTACTAATTTGGAAGTTGCGGTGTCCAAGATCACCTGCTGAGGTTCTCATAACTATATATATATATAATTTATATATATATATATAATTTGTATAGAGAGAGAGAGAGAGAGAGAGAGAGAGAGAGAGATGAGAAGAGAGAGAGAGAGAGGAGAGAGAGGAGAGAGAGAGAGAGAGAGAGAGAGAGAGAGAGAGAGAGAGAGAGAGAGAGAGAGAGAGAGAGAGAGAGAGAGAGAGAGAGAGAGAGAAACATAAATATCAATTACTTTCCTTTTCATTTTCCATTAGTTTTCTCATAGCAGTAGCTTCTGGTTGCGACTCTCATGGACTTCCCAAATAGTCCTATTACAGTATTCATAGTGTGCACGGGGTTAGTTCCGATTTGTCCACCAGACGGCGTGGGGCATCATTGGCCCGCTACTCCCAAGTAAATAAACACGTTGAACTATATGCGATTGAATCGGTTTCTACTTTATATGCTCGTAATGCCGTGTCTAACGTGAACACTATGGGAATTGAGTTATCGCCATACATTCTTAGTGTTCTGAAGGGGGAGGGTCCCTAGGGTAAAATAGAGGGAAATTACGACAAGGAAGCCTTATTACTGCCTTGTGATAAAAGCAGGGTGTAGGAAGAGTGAACAACACCGACTATATCTCCTTATATACCGTACTGGGCTAACTTAAATACTGTATTATCATTATTTACATGTCGATTTTATATTTTTACACCATACAGGAGTATGTTGATATTTATCCGTTTTCCGTATATTTTTTTAATGATTACTATGCGAGCGAAGGCGAAGCAGAAAATAAAAGTTTGTTATAAGACACCAACATTCCATTACTCACTTCCTTTCTGTAATATATGTTTTTTATTGTTTATATATATATATATATATATATATATATATATATATATATATATATATATATATATATATATATATAGAGAGAGAGAGAGAGAGAGAGAGAGAGAGAGAGAGATCAAATAATGTCTAGGTTTTGGAAATTAGAGATACTATACAGATTATAATCCTTGTTACAACAGCAGAACTGCGCATGAATACCGGACAGAAATCTTTGAGAACAGAATATTAACCCCTTCTTTACCGGTAACGTCTTTTTGTATTTGATTTCAGCTACATTTAGACGATTTTGTCTAAGCTTGGGAAGGATATATGATATCTAAAAGGATTAATTGAGATAGGCTGTAGCCTTGTAATGAGTAGACGTCCTTCCTAACTGTACAAAATCGTCTAATAGTGGCCAGAATATAATGAGAAGTACATCACCGGTACAGAAGGGGTTAAAGGCACGTAACACAATCTACCGGTACATAGGCTAGGCCTACTTATAATTTCAGTGATGCATAATACAGGTTTAGTTAATTAATATGGTCAAATCTCCGATGTATTTAGCTTATTGTAATACCCTCTACCCGCAAAAATCCCGCAACCATAGAAATACCAGAGTTGACAAAATATAACCGATCGAGTTTGGATTTTAATCAACATTTGATGTCAAACAAGTTCAAAAGTTAAAACCTACACCAAATATCACCTTATATATGGGCTAGACTTAAACCTACACCAAATATCACCTTATATGTGGGCTAGACTTAAGCCTACACCAAGTATCACCTTATATGTGGGCTAGACTTAAACCTACACCAAATATCACCTTATATGTGGGCTAGACTTAAACCTACACCAAATATCACCTTATATGTGGGCTAGACTTAAACCTACACCAAATATCACCTTATATGTGGGCTAGACTTAAACCTACACCAAATATCACCTTATATGTGGGCTAGACTTAAACCTACACCAAATATCACCTTATATGTGGGCTAGACTTAAACCTACACCAAATATCACCTTATATGTGGGCTAGACTTAAAATACTAACTGTAAATTGATGAATTTTACACCAGAATTTTAGACCAATTCACATGGATCATAATGTAGGTAAGGTATGTCCATAAACGGTACCGGTACCAGGTATATAGTTTTGCTTCAACCGACAAACTTCATGATAAATCGTATATTCTCCTATTATGGCAGGTAACATATATTTATACAACGGACTTTGCTTAAACCTCCTCAAATAAACCGTTAGTTAAGTTAATTCTTAGGTAGGTTTGGTGGGTTTGATATTGTTGCACGCCATTGGTTGGCAAAAGAGCCAAGTTCAGATTTATATAATTTTGCTGCATTAAAATGATAAAACTATGATGGATTTTGCTTATATTGCCAACGAGAATACTTAATTAAGTCTAAATTTCCCTGCATATATAGACGCAATTTATCCGACACGTAAGCATATTATATAAATGACCTATTCACAAAATTGGCATATGTTGGGGTGAAATTAATAAAATATAGATTATAAAATATGTATATTTTCAGTTGATAGATACCGGTAATGTTGGGCATAGCCTAATCAACTCTTTTCATATGTTTCGTTTTATTACCGGTACTTACTTTACATCTAGCAGCTTTGCCATTGTACCAAGATCAATGCCTTACATTGTGCTTTGTTCCTTATGCTATTTATCATGGAATGTGTCTGTTGAAGCAAACGATATACTTGTACCGTATATGTACCTTAACCTACATTTTAATCTATATGAAGAGGTCTAAAGACACACGATTATTCCTGGTCTCTTCATTTAGTATATAATATATACGTTTGTTATATATCAGCTGGTAGGCTACACTTCGTGATGAATCGCATTGTCTCTCATTATGGAAGGTAAAATAGATTGATAAACATATCTTGTGTAAGAATGGAATGGTCGAAAACACATGAAAAATCTGCCCTACCCTCACCCATCCACCATAACAGACATTTCATATACATCATTAATGTGGTTAATAGATTGTTGGTGTCCTATTAATCTTTTGTTTTCAGTTGGCTTTGCATAGGATACGGTAATCTAGTGTAGGCTAATGGTATACGCTTTGCCGTGAATTGCGGTTACCTCCCTAATACATCGATAAACATAAATGTGTATACAAATATATTGTGTAAAATGAGACAATAAATATCAGTACAGATAATTGTTAAGCCTAGTCCTTATACAAGAAGATATTAGACAGTTTCCAGACGGCGATGGATGATAAAGAGCTTTGCGCTTTATATACAAAATAATAAAAAACATTTACTCTTATTGACCGTTGCCGTCTGATAGGTACTGTATGCATCTGTAGTTTTATCAATGAAATAAGGCCTATATATATATTTGGGTAAAATTACTTAAGATATGTTCATAATAATCCAAACATCCACACATATTAAAGGAGAGAGCTCAATATTCAGTCTTATCATCTATTCATCATATTGTTTTATGTTACTGCTTTGAAGCTTGTTATTGTTTCCTTAATATATTTTCCTTACATCTTTGATTGTTTGAAATCAATACAAAAGCACATTGTCTTGTCCGTGTGTGCTAAAACAACCTGGTACAACACAAACTTGACCAGTAACTTTGTATAGAAGCGCGCGGCAGCCCCGTACCATAGGGCCAGGTACTGGTTTGTTTATTATTGTCACGTGACCTGACGTCACGGCCACACTATGAATACGGGATGTATCCTAGTTTTTAAGGGGATAGTGGCTGTTTCTTTTGGTCAATTTATTCAGTTATTCATATTTTTTGTGTTTCCTCCCTAGACCTCCATCAAGCTTAAACCCCCCCCCCCCCTTTCAAGATAAATTTGTAAATTTTTCGGATAGAAACATATCCCAGTCGAAGGCAGGTTCCTCTTAAAATTCCAGGCTCGCTATCGCGAGCCTGGCAAAAATGAACATCTAAATGGCATAAAAGGTCTTAAAAGTAATAATGAAATGGGGCGAAAGGTGTTAAAATCGTCAAACTAATGGGCCAAACGCCTTAAAATCTCAAAACTAATGGGGCTAAACACGAGGGAGAAAGTGGTCCAAAAAACCGGCTCATCTCCCCTTAAATATGTCCCGACTCCTCCTCCTCTTACCCCTCACTCAGTCAGTCCCTGAGCGGCGCTAGGTAGAGCTGTATATATATATATTTATATATAAATAAGTATATATAAATATATATATATATACTGTATATATAATGGAAAAAGGATGAATCAAGAATTATATAAGCTATACTGTTTCCTATAACAATCTGGAAACATAATTGCCTAACTACCATTTCTGAGACTGCGGAGTACACGACTTGACTGTACATGGTAAATCTGCCTTGCAAGTACGCTCTTAACTTGTGATGTATATCCTGCTAAGCTTAACCACAGTAGTAGGCGAGAGACGTTAAGGGGGGTACCGGCCTTTCTTTTTAATCTTTCTCTCCTTTTCTCTCTTCCCCTGGCTTGTATCCATTCGGCCCCATTCAGCCAACTATTCTAAAACGTTTTCCCCATCTAGGTGTCGATTTCTTCCTGGCGAGCGATAGCGAGCCAGCATTATATGAAGAAATCCGGCTTCGCCGGAGACATTTTTCTATCGAAAAATGTACAAATTTAGCCTGCTGTCAAAAACATTTTAAAATTATGCTGGCTCGTTACCGCTCACCAGTAACAAATTGACACCTGGATGGGGATAAACGTCTTAAAACAGCAGGCTGAATGGGGCCCAATGGATACAAGCCAAAGAGAGAGAGGGAGAGAAAGAGAAAAAAAAGCGAGGTGGACTCCCTTAAACAGTTCGAGGTGTATACTCAAAAAATGAACGCGAATAAAAATCAAGACCATGTAATTCTCCCCCCCCCCCTTCCCCCCCCCCCCCCCCCCCTCGTCTGGTAACTTCCTGCCTAAACCTGATTTTTGACGCTCCTCCCTCCTTCCCACCCCTTTACGATATAATTTCCCTAAAACTGGATATCCACTTTGGTCCAGGTGGTAGTGGTGGGAAGGAGCAGCTACCATCATTAAGGGGACACCGACTGCTTTCTTTGGCCTATAGATTCAATCATTCATAAATTCTTAGTTTCCTCGCTAGACATCCCTCAAACTTAGAAAAACATGCCCTAGAAACACCCCCCCCCCCCCCCTCAAGATAAATTTGTAAATGTTTAGGTAGAAAAATTTCCCGGCCAAAGGGCGGTTCCTCTTACAATTACATGCTCACTATCGCTTGCCAGGAAAAAACGACACCTAAATAGCACGATAGTTTTTAAAATTGACAAGGAAATGAGACGAAATTGGTAAAATAGCCAAACTCATGGTCGGAACGCCTTAAAATCTCAAAACTAATGAGGCTAAACATGAGGGAGAAGGGGGATCGAGAAAAACCCTCTGCCTCCCCTTAAGACCCTCCTCTCCTCACAGTCAGCTTAGATTGCTGGCTGGATCACGACATGGCTTGGCTGATTCGGAGGCCCCTTACGGAACCGAAACTGGACAACTGTTAATAGATTGCATAAAAAACAACAGCCAAAAGAGTCAAATTCAAGGGACGTTGGGGTAAGAATGCCTGGACATACGAAGTTTAAAGCAGTTTAAGTCATAGGATGAAGGAAAGATTGATTGAGGGGGAGACTTGCAGACTTCAATAGTTGAGTAGAAGAAAGACTGAGAAAATTTGCTAAGTCTTGGTTGGAGAGCTAGACAGAATAGGAGTGGGAGTGTGTTTAGCACTCGCCGCAAGGGAGAGTCCTGATGAACACTGATTGTTGTAATAGCAATAGAAGAGTGAAAGAGATGCAGCATTGTGGCGTGTAGAAAGAGATTATAGGTGACTAGGAAGAGGAAGAGAGTTGAGGTGAAAGGCTTTTGACTCTACTCTTTCGAAAAGTGCGGTACGGGTGGAACCTCCCCACACATGCTAATAATACTCGCTACATAGGTAAAGTCTCACCTAAGTCCCGAAGGTTGAATGTTTGTAAGATAAGCAAGATCACCAGTAGAGCGGCCCCTAAGGAAACCATACTGCAATTTGAACATAGATTAAGTGGAGATAAATGCTCAAGCAGTTTTGAATTAAGAATAGTTTCAAAAACTTTAGAGATACAAGAAATGAGAGCAATCACCCTTCTTTGAGACAGGTTAAAGGACAGCAAACTTCCAGCAAGAAGGAAAAACGTTGGGGGATAGACAGATGCAAGAGTTTGCCTAGGCAGGGAGTCGGCATGCAAGACCAGTTTTTGAGTATAACAGGAGGAACATTTTTTGTTTCTATGTGAGTGAGGGAGACAAAAGGCAGAACTGCCTGTAGCGAGTGCCTCCCCCAGAGTTGAAAGAATGACAGGGTCAAACTCAAGGGACGTTCGAGCCAAAATGCCTGGACACACGGAGTTTGAAGCAATTTAAGTCAAAGGAAGAGGGAAAGACTAATTCTGGGAGAGAGTTCCATCGGTCAGCAGTTGAATAGAAGAAAGACTGAGAATAGCGTTTCACTCTTGGGTTGGAGAGTTGCACAGAGTAGGGGTGGGACTGTGTTGCAAGATGGGTACTACGTACCCTACGTAGAGGAGGTGGTATACACTGGAAAAGCTCTGAGGAACACTGATTATTGTAGTAGCGATAGAATAGCGAGAGGACGCATTGCGGCGAAGAGAGAGAGATTGCAGAGATTTGGTGAGTGGATGGGAGTTAATGATATGAAAGTCTTTCCTTTCTACTTTGTCTAGGGGTGCGGTGTGAGAGGATCCTCCCCACACATGTAAACAATACTCAATACAAGGACGCACTGTGCCCCTGTACAGAGCCAGAAGCTGCGCAGGGGTAAACAAAAAAACTTGAGGCGGTTGAGCACACCCAGCTTCCGGGAGGCTGCCTTAGCAAGACTGGTAATATGGTCCTTCCAAGTGATAGCAGAAGAAAAAGAGACACCGAGAATATTGAGAGAAGATGAAGGATTGATTTTTGTATTGTTGAAGTGTAAGGGATAGTCCTCTGGAAGTTCCGAACAGGTTGTAAGATGAAGAAATTGGGGTTTGGAAGCATTAAAGGTAATAAGGACCGTGTTCATCCTGTTGTACTAGAAAACTGTGCTTCCATGCTGACTCTCTGCCTAGGCAAACTCTTTCGTCCGTCTCTCCTCTAACGTCTTCCCTTCTTGCTGGAAGTTTGCTCTCTTTCAACCTGTCCCAAAGAAGGGTGACCGCTCTCAACCCTCCAACTATCGTCCAATTGATCTCATCTCTTGTATCTCTAAAGTTTTTGAAACTATTCTTCCATCCAAATTTCTTAAGCATTTCTCTGCTCATAATCTACTCTCAGATCACCAGTATGGCTTTCTTAAAACCCGGGTTGCTCTACTGGTCATCTTCTTTCATATCTTACTAACTCTTGGTCATCCTCCTTTCGGGACTTCGGTGAGACCTTTTCTATTGCTCTAGACATATCGAATGCCTTTGATAGAGTCTGGCACAAATCTTTAATTTCTAAACTACCCTCCTTCGGTTTCTATCCCTCCATCTGTGCCTTTGTCTCTAATTTCCTTTCCGGCCATTCCATAGCTGTGGTTGTGGACGGCCATCGCTCACTTCCTCATCCTATCAACTCCGGCTTTCCTCTGGGCTCTGTCCTATCTCCCATCCTCTTTCTAATTTTCATAAATGATCTCCTCAACCGTACCTCCAGTCCCATCCATTCATACGCAGACGACTCTACCTTACACTACTCAATTAGTTTTCCTGAACGCTCCAGCCAGCAATCCCTTAAGGGTACATCACACAGTCAGGAGTGCGAGCTAGTGGGAGTCTAACAGGAGTCACTAGGAGTCACTAGAATCACTAGGAGTCATCGATTTTCACCGCGAGCGAGTGGGAGTCTAACAGAAGTCGCTAGGAGTTGCTAGAGTCACTAAGAGTCATCGATTTTCACCGCGAATAGGCCCGCGAGTCCGAATTGTCCCCTACTCCTAGTGACTCTAGCTCGCACTCCTGACTGTGTGATGTACCCTATAAAGACAAATGTAATGAAGCCATGCAACACTTATATTCTGATCTAACTACAGAGACCTTTCGCCTCATTTTTGTGTCAATATTAAGACCTTTCGTGCCCTTTAGCTGTCGATTTTTTCCTGGCGAGCGATATCGAGCCTCTAATTTTAGAAGGAACCAGACTTCGGCCGGGACATTTTTTGACCGAAAAATGTATGTACACATTTATCTTGAAAGGGGGTCTAGGGGGTGTTTTTCTAAGCTTGATGGAAGTCTAGCGAGGAAGCTCAAAAATAAATTAATATATAGACCAAAAACCAAGCACTACCCCCTTAACCCTTTCATGCACAGAACGTAATTTGCGCCCTTTCAGAGATACTTATAAGCGTTTGTGACTATCAGGGGTGTAGCTTTAGGTTTGTTACTTCAACCTCTGCAGTTGTCTTTGAGTGAGCTGTGGGCAGAAAACTAATTTTGGAGAGGTAATTATGAGATTGAGAGAACTATTTCTGAATGCTATACGGCAACCCCCGAGTCCACAGGAAAGCGAGAGGGTTAAATTCCTTATACTACCCCAAGATACAAGACTCTTTAGTATATTTTTGAGGCTGATATCATGACTCCACTACAATTCTCCGGTAAAAGGCTGGTGTGACGTCCTTCTCATCATATTCTGGCTACTGTTGGATGATTTTATTCAGCTTAGGAAGGACCTCTGAATAATCCTCTGAATAATAAGGCTTCAAACTATCTCAACCAACCCTTTTAAGTACAACAGATCCTTCCTAAGCTGCATCATATCGACTAAATATAGCTAAAATACACTGTAACACACGTCGCTGGTACTCAAAGGGTTAAAGTAGTGTCCCCTTCCCTCGTGTTTTTCTGATTGGCCTTCTGACCCACCAATCAGGGACAATCATCTGTGTCGCAATATTGGATTACGCCGAACCAAAGCTATCATTTTCCCGGCTCCTTGTAGATTCAGGCGTAGCTAGTCACACATATACAATACACGGGCTCACTTTGTCCTAAATGGTGTTTTGCCAACCTCCCACATTCATATCCTTTATGGGGGGGCACCGGTTTTTTTGTTTTTATCTTTCTCTCATTTTCTCTCTTTCCCTGGTTTGTATCCATTCGGCCCCATTCAGCCAACTGTTTTAAGACGTTCATCCCCATCCAGGTGTCGATTTTTTCCTGGCGAGCGATAGCGAGCCAGCATTGTATGGAGAAAACCGGCTTCGCCGGAGACATTTTTCTATCGAAAAATTTACAAATTTAGCTTGCTGTCAAAGAAAAATATATACACAGTATATGCTGGCTCGCTACTGCTCGCCAGGAAAATATTAACACCTGGATGGGGGTAAACGTCTTAAAATAGTAGGTTGAATGGGGCCGAATGGATACCAGCCAAAGAGAGCGGGAGAGAAAGAGAGAAAAACAAGCGAGGTGGGCTCCCTTAAGAACAAAACACAGGTAATAATATTGTAAACATAGAATATCTGTATAGCACCGGAAGTTCTCATCATTCTATTACACACCAGAGAGAAAGAGAAGAAAAAAAAGCGAGGTGGGCTCCCTTAAGAACAAAAAAGGGGTAATATTGTAAAAATAAAATACGTAAAGCACCGGAAGTTCTTATCATTGCATTACCCCCCCCCCCCCCACCCGGTGGTTGTTGCAATGCATGCTCCAGTATCATCATTCATCTATTCTTTAAGGGAGGTCACCAGCTGTGTTTTATCTTACTCTCCTTCCCTGGCTTGTATCCATTCGGCCCAATTTAGCGAACTGTTTTAAGACTTTTATCCCCATCCAGGAGTAGATTTCTTCCTGGCGAGCAATAGCGAGCCAGCATTGTATGGAGAAATCCGGCTTCGCCGGAAACATTTATCTATCGAAAAATTTACAAATTTAGCTTGCTGTCAAAACAAAAATATATATATGCTGGCTCGCTACCACTCGCCAGGAAAATATTGACACCTGGATGGGGGTAAACGTCTTAAAACAGTAGGCTGAATGGGGCCGAATGGATACAAGCCAAAGAGAGGGAGAGAAAGATAAAAAAAAGCGAGGTGGGTTCCCTTAATGCGGTCACAGATTGGTTTATAGTTTGAAGGCAAATTTAAATGTCTAAGAAATTAATGCTGTGATTAACTTTCCAATGGTTATAGCCCTCTGTGCTCAGCGTGTTGTAAGCGGACAAACAGTGGTAAGAGTTGTGTTAGCGGGCGTACCGTCTGCTTTGTTTACACAATCGCAGTTACATTCACGTTTAATTTGGCTGCTGTTATTTGCCCCTGGTGGTAATATATATGATAACAATTAGTAATATGGGGTGAGGGGGGAAAAGCCCCCCTCAACTCATTATTGTATCCCACAGCCAAGTGTTGGGCAAATTGTTTTGTTACCAGCCGTGGGATACAATAATGTCCCCCCATTACTAATTATTATCATATACTGTATATTATATATATATCCGACGGGGTTCATAAAATAACACCTAAAAAAAAAAAAAAAAAAAACGTACAAAAAATATAAAATACTTGTAAATATCATCCCCAGTGTAAAACTGGAATTTTACAATACATTTTATGTGCACTATATAACGCACTGTAAAAAAATAAAAGTCTCCCTATTGAAGGCAGTATATCTCTTATCAACCACTTGGCTGCGGGAGACTTTCTGGAACGCTATGGCAATTTAAAGCAATTTACAGGCTTTTAAAGCCTCTTAAAGCCTGTGAGGAAGAGTAAGTGACCGGGAGCGCGGCAGGCTCCCCTCCGCTCTCCAGCACGGCTGCCGAGGCACCGAGACTCGGGCCTCACATCTCGTGAGACAATGCAGCGCTACCAAAGGAAAATGCAGCGCAACATTGCTCATATGGTAACGCTGCGGGTGAATCCCGCGCACTACGAAGCTCGTTCTCATGTCATATTGAAGCTATTTCTTCTAGTTTTTGGCTGAATAGATATATTTTCATTCAGACACGTCTTTAATCATTCAGGAGTGCCTGAATGAGCCCTGATACAGCAGAAACAGGCAGAAATATGCCCGCAGAGTAAGTGTTAAGCCCCTTTCTGGCAAAATGGATGCTAATTTCAATGTCATGGGATGGGGGGTGGGGGGGGGGGGGGAGACCCCCCTCAAGGGAGGTGTGGTGGAGTGGTCTTGCCACTGGCCTGGTAATCCAAAGGTCCCGGGTTCAAATCCCGATGTATCAATGGGAAGATATTATTGGGATGGAATTTGTGCTGTACCTAGTATCAGTGCATTACCACAAGCCCACCGAAACGTCAATAAAATACCCTCATTGTTCCCTGATTAAATAGCACTGTATGAAATATTCCCATATTCAATATATGCTATAGGGGTGCAATGCCTGATGAGTTATCTGCTCAACAGCTGGCGTTGTGTGTGTGTGTAAGTGAGAGAGTCCGAGTGTAGGGGGTGAGACAGTGAAGCACGGGAACGAGGTGGCTTCAGAGATGGGGTCGTTTCGGGCCATGAGTGAGCACCGTGCCTCATGTGAAGGCAAGATGGCAGGTGCTCGTTGTACTCTACGTGCTTCACATGTCTCACTCCCTAGACTGGAACAAGACCTCACGGGCTTCACTGTTCATTGTAAAGCGGTGAATGTTAAGAGTCTCAGCCTATGCCCGAGAGGAAGTAAGTTGGAATATAGAAAAAAACCCATCCTTTATCCCAAGGCAAAAAATGGTTGTGTTTTTTACTCTGAAAATTACATACATCTGAGTGTTTTAAGATCGTTGGATGATTGAGAAAAAAAAAAATCCGGGGATTGTAACTAATTTCAACTACTGTATGGTGATGGAATCAACCAAAAAGCAAAACTGGTATAACTGACTTTTAGCACCAACAGTTAGCTAATCAACCTTTTTATTCCTACTAGATCTAGTAGAGCATATACATCATTGATATATGTCTTTAAGAGCAGAAATGTATTATAAGGGAGATATACAGTATAAGAAAACAAAAATAATCTCCCTATATGACATGCCACTCTATATCATCATCAGCTGGTCGTCTAGACTGTGCGCCGTCAATAGGAGAGTATTGACAAACTTTTTACAGTAGGTAGACATATTGTTACTGTCTTTGTCATTATCTATTACCGAGGATTGAAACCATTTGTAATAGGCCTATACCTATGTTGAGACAAAATTTGTGGTTGCCTCGTAAATAAATACTAAATAACTAAAACAAGGTTTTTGCCCCCTACTGACAAAATAGATGAGAATTTCAATAAATTCTGTATTCCTTGGCAAATGTTTATTATCAAATAGATTTGTTTTTGCATTTTTAGCATCTTTAACCCCACATTTTCTTTGAACTTCATAGCCCTCCCTACTAGCGGGGACCGTTATAATTTGTTGGAAAATGGGCATATACTCATTTCTGCTCTAAATCATTGTAATATAACACAATATCTTAAGGAAAAAACACCGAAAGAAAAATATTTACTAAAATCGCTGTTGGTGCTAAAAGTCAGGTTTACCGCAAAACCATGGACAAATTAGTGGTAGTTTCTGTAATATTTTCCTAAATGTGTATTTTGAGCAGCAGAAGTTTTGGTAACCAGCTCTTTATGAAGATCCATACTAATCTCAACCTAATGTCAGAGAGTAATAAAGGCGATACGAGACTCAAACTATACAGTTTGGGGGAGGAAAGGGGTAGTTTAGCTTGATTACACAGGAAAATCGACTTTACATCACCATCAACAGAGAGGAATGTTTGTATCCAACTTTAAACCCTCTTGCCAGATACTCTAAATATACCGATATTCTTGAGGGAAATGCTTTATTAACAAATTTGTTTCGATAAAAATCAGCTGTTTAATATATATATCAGACATGCCATACCTCTACCATTTGGCTCAATGTATTATTATAATCATATACAATATTTCCTTTCTGGCTACAGGTAATTTAGAATCATGTTGAACATATCTTTGTCTTACCTACGTGCATTTGATATTACCAAACTTCATAAATCATGATCAATTTAATTAATATCCCACCGACTCGGTATTCACTGTGACTCATGCTTGAGGGAAGTTATCCACAAATCGACATATTTTTTGGTACTTATAACCGAAACTACCACTAATTATATCTCAATATTTGAAGGCTATTATAGAATAAGAATGTTGCAAAGATCATGTTAAAATGTGTTTCAATCTCCGGAGATACATTTTATGTGCACTATATAAAGTACTGTAAAAACAAGATTCTCCCTATAAGTCTCCCTATTGACGGCAGTGAAACTCTTATTAACCCTTTCATGCATTTATGACGCAGAGGTTGCCAGATTAGCAATAAGAAATAGAGTTATCTAACTCTTATAATTACCTCTCCAAAATTAGTTTTCTGCCCACAGCTAACTCAAAGACAACTGCAGAGGTTGAAGTAAGTAAACTAAAGGTTTCTAAATACCCCTGATGATAACAAAGGCTTTAAAGTATCCCCAATAGGCTCAAAATTGCGTCATATGTCGGAGAGGGTTAAGCCCCTTACTGTTAAAATAGATGCTGACTTCAACAATAATTCATGGGGGTGAGAGGGGACAAAGCCCCCCCCTCAGCCCATCCTGTATCCAAAGGAAAAACATATTGTATATTTACTCTGAAAATTACTTACATCTGAGTGTTTTAAGATTGTTGGATAATGGGAGAACTAAAATTTTCCGGGGATTGTAACTAATTTCAACTACTGTATAATGATGCAAACTACCTAAGACCAAAAAGAAAAACCATGGGAAAATTAGTGGTAGTTTCGGTTATATTTTCCTATTTTTTACACTACAAAGGTAACTTATCTAACTTTTATCTAAAATAGTAATATTTTACTATTTTTGTTGATCTAACTTGTCGCTAGTTTATGGTTAGCTAACAATAGTTGTACGTTCTCTCTCTCTCTCTCTCTCTCATTTATATATATATATATTTTCTTTTTTCTTTTCTATATTCCAACTACTCCCTCTCGGGCATAGGCTAACAGCCTGTATATCCAACCGCTCAACACGGTGAAGCCCGTGAGGTCTTGTTCCAGTCTAGGGAGCGAGACGTGTGATGCACACATTCACGGCTTGAAGCAGCCCCATCTCTGAGGCTGCTTCGCCCTTGTGCTTCACATCCTACCCCCCAGACTCGGACCCTCACTCTGAGCACCACCTATTGAGTAATTAACTCACTAGGCATTACCCCCCCTGTAACATATTTTGGTAGCATTCAAGGAGACAACAGCAGGGCTTACCTCTGACCGGGTATACTATGGTATAGGCTATCCTAGTGTTTACTATACCCCTTTGAAAGGACATTATCCTAACCTAACAACCTTACCTAACCTATCCTAGTATTATGGGTGGGGGCTGCCGCCCCCACACCCCCGCTGTTTAACATCTTTGACTTAGATTGTTGGTGTATTTGTCTGTGAAGTGGGTATTTTTTCAATTTGTCGATAACGAAAATCCTCCATGCTGCTGACTATATGGAGAAAAATATGGCGAATCAATTGGTGCCTATTTTCCTTTATAAATTGTTTCTCATAACGCTGTAGTAGTGTCGTTTAAAATAACCCATATTTAGAATATGGAAATATTCATACAGTGCTATTTAATCAGAGAACAATGAGGGTATTTTGTTTGGTGTTTTGGTGGGCTTTGTGGTAGTGCAGTGATACTAGGTACACTCACGCATACTGAAAGTTGCTCAGGGTTGGGGCCTTTCTTCCCCTACTCCACCCTGGGCAGGTGGAAGGGGGGAGTCTGGTCCAAGTCTACTCCGACCCCCCATCTCTCCCACCTTCCTTCTCTAGCTGGCAGTTAGTGATTAGCGACGATTGTTCTCATGTATTACACATTATTGTTAAACCATCATTGCACATGCTTACAATGGTCGACATTTAATATTTATTAGGAATTTATAAATACAGTCTCATACAGTATTCAGGATATTATGTTCACCATTATTGCAATACACATCAACGTGCCCTCTACGATCTACTCCTAGGTTCTCATATTACTTACACAGTCGGGCTTTTATATCATGAAAGGACTAAAGGCAAAGATTGGCTGGAATAGTGTTGTGGCTGTTATTGATTGTTTCGTTTATCATTTAAATCAGTTACTCCCATTTATTCATTCATACATACTATAAACGGTCTGCATTTAATTGTATGTGGCCTATACACTTTTCCAATCAATTAAATGTAGAACTTGATATAAATTACTATCAAAGTAGGTGTTAACTTTTAGTAAGGATTGAGTATAGGACTACACTCCTTACAGAGTGAGCAAAATACTATCTACTGTCTTCTTGAACTGTTCAACTGAGGAAATGTTTACAACTTCTGAGGAAAGTTTGTTCCAGGTAAAACAGATCTTAAATGAGAAACAGTTTCCACAAATACTAGTACTGAACCTTTTCAATTCTAACTACCAGCCATGGTTGCGTATTGTATTCATAATGAAGCTAAACATTTTGCTATGATACACATTATCAAACCCATTACATATTTTAAAGACTTGAATGAACTGACCTCGTAGTCTGCGTGTTAAGAGAGAGAGAGAGAGAGAGAGAGAGAGAGAGAGAGAGAGAGAGAGAGAGAGAGAGAGAGAGAGAGAGAGAGAGAGAGAGAGAGAGAGACGTTTCAGCTACTGAAGGAGGGAATTTACTGCGCATTTCGAATTAGTTTCGGGAACATTATTTATGAACAAGTAAAAGTAAATAAGTTTAACATTCTTCACTGCATGTTATATATATATCGTTATCGGTAGCATTCAAGGAGACTACATCAGTACTCTTCTTCTTCTTACCTCTGACCGGGTATAAGCTATCCTATTGTTTACCAGCCTATACCCCTTTGAATGGACATTAGCCTAACCTAACAACCTTACCTAACCTATCCTAGTATTATGGGTGGGGGTTGCCGCCCCCACACCCCCGCTATTTGACATCTTTGGCAGATTTGTGGTGTATTTTTCTGTGAAAAGGGTATTTTTTCAATTTGTCGATAACAAAAATCCTCCATTCGGACTATATGGAGAAAAATATGGCGAATCTGTTGGTGCCTATTTTCCCTTGTTTCTAATAAGGCGGATGTAGTGTCCTTGAAGATTATCTCGTTATCTACACCGTAATAACTGCCAGGGAATGCTCACTAACAGCATATATATCGCGTTGCTTGTAAACAACCAAACACTGACCCCCCCACAAGCCTTCCATTGATTCCTAACACTTCGACAATCTTCCCATCAAGCTGCGCCATCTATGGAATCAAATCTTCGAATGATTCAGGGAGGGGAGTGTGAGATCCTACTATATTCAGAGCGAACAAACTACACAAAGAATTTACCCAAACCTTAGGACTAGGTGGCCCGCGCGGAATTGTGGCCAAGTGTACAATCGCGCTAATAAGTGATGTCTCAGCACCAAGTATGTTTTGATCAATAATTGGTATCAGCAATATCTAAGCTTCATTTCTTCCTATCGATTGAAATATACAACACTTGTTCCTACACTTACCCACCCTATTCAGCATCTGACAGACATTAATACAGTACAGAGCAAGCCAAATGTAATGACAGCTGGGACATGACTTATTAGCGCGACCGTACATCTACTACTATAGTATACAAGATAAATAGTAATAGTCACAAGCTATTAGAAAGACACGAGGGCTGGTAAAAGAAAATAATTGTAAATTAAAATTACACGGTATACTGTATTATATGAACAAGGTTTTCAGTGAACTGTTGATTTTGACTATATCGATATTAATCGCAGACAGGATTAAATAGTTATGAACAAAGAGCACGACACAGACACAATAAATATAACACAAAATAATACTGCCTATAGGGAAGTGCCGATGGAAAGGCATTAATACTTCCCGACTTTCAACTGAACTGAACTACAACCTGGTAACACAATATTAGCGTACGGTAGTCATGTCTATATTGGTCGTGTGCTCCCGGTTATGGGTAAGATCCTGTGTAGCGGGAGGAACTGTGTTTTTAGATGCCTATTCACTAAGAAACATTGAACAATATATTTAACCTAACCAAAACCTAACCTAACCTAACCTAACCTAACCTAACCTAGTATATTAGTGGACTATTTATGAATGTAAAAATATATTGTAACATTGGAAAATATCAAGGAAACCGGCCACGAATTTTCCTGGAAATTTGGAAGTCACCCATGGAATGAACATAACCTATACATCATATGAACATAACCTATACATCATATGAACATAACCTATACATCATATGAACATAACCTATACATCATATGAACATAACCTATACATCATATGAACATAACCTATACATCATATGAACATAACCTATACATCATATGAACATAACCTATACATCATATGAACATAACCTATACATCATATGAACATAACCTATACATCATATGAACATAACCTATACATCATATGAACATAACCTATACATCATATGAACATAACCTATACATCATATGAACATAACCTATACATCATATGAACATAACCTATACATCATATGAACATAACCTATACATCATATGAACATAACCTATACATCATATGAACATAACCTATACATCATATGAACATAACCTATACATCATATGAACATAACCTATACATCATATGAACATAACCTATACATCATATGAACATAACCTATACATCATATGAACATAACCTATACATCATATGAACATAACCTATACATCATATGAACATAACCTATACATCATATGAACATAACCTATACATCATATGAACATAACCTATACATCATATGAACATAACCTATACATCATATGAACATAACCTATACATCATATGAACATAACCTATACATCATATGAACATAACCTATACATCATATGAACATAACCTATACATCATGAACATAACCTATACATCATATGAACATAACCTATACATCATATGAACATAACCTATACATCATATGAACATAACCTATACATCATATGAACATAACCTATACATCATATGAACATAACCTATACATCATATGAACATAACCTATACATCATATGAACATAACCTATACATCATATGAACATAACCTATACATCATATGAACATAACCTATACATCATATTAATATTTGTTTCAACTTTCGGAAAAACCGTTTTCCCCATTATCCAACAATCTTAAGATACGGCCCCCGATAGTGGGGACGGCTATGAAGTACAGGGAAATTGAGGGGTAAAAGACGAAAATAAGGGGTAATATTAGCCTAACCTAACAACCTTACCTAACCTAACCTAGTATATTAGGTGGTGGCTGCCACCCCCGCTGGTATGGTATGTAAAAAGGTTGACGGTCGCCAACAAACTTGACTAAATCTACGGTATTTACTCCGCAATCTTCAATTTTGGCTGTGGATAACAAGAGGTAAATATTAACTTTTTCAAAGTAATTGAAAAAGTTTTTTTTTTTCGAAAGTTGAAACATACCGGTAAATTAATATGATGTATAGGTTATGTTCATTTAATGGGTGACTTCCAAATTTCCAGGAAAATTCGTGGCCGGTTTCCTTGATAAATACCGTAACATTACCAAATTATTGAGATATATGTACAGGTCATCCCGCTACACAGGATTATACCACAATAAGTCATGGGGGGATGAAGGAGGGCAAAGTTCCCCCTCAACCTATTATTGTATCCCACGTCAGTCAAAATAGACGGGAACATTATCGCGAGCGTACCCAGTAATGTAAACAAGGCGGGCGGTACACCCGAATACTACATTATCACCGAAAAAAGTACAATGAAGGTAAATAAAATAAAGTTGGGTGTGAAAAATATCCCGATTAGCCCTAATCGTCCCTCGTTGACTAATTCTTCACACTCACGTAAATAGCTGGGCTTAAATGAATTATCAATACTCACAGTTCTTGCTCGCTGATGACGTCCAGGATCACCCACTGAAAGATAAAAAGAAACGGATAGGACTGTAATTATGGCTATAAATGAATAATAATTAAATATAGCGCAACTTATGAAGCACATATTATATATACTAAAGCACGGTAATATTATGGACTACTTACTGGATGATATTTTGAGGTGAACTGTCGTAACGCGTGCCTACAAATATAGCTCCTCGCTAACCCCACTGGCCAGCAGAATAAATCTAGGGTACTTCGATCTGTAGTAGCGGTTAGGTCCATATCTCTACGGACCATATCCTAGGTCTCTGTAAATCACCTTGACCTATTCAACTCTTAAGGGGAGGTTTCCACTGGAGGGATTTTTTGTCGAACTTCCTTCTCCCTCATGATTAGCCCCATTGCGTTTGAGATTTTAAGACATTTGCCCCACTAGTTTGGCGATTGTATTAACTTTCGCCCCATTTCTGTAAATTTTAAGACCTTTTGTGTCATTTAGGTGTCAATTTTTTCCTGGCGAGCGATAGCGAGCCTGTAACTTAATAGGAATCGGCCTTCGGCCGGGACATTTTTCTACCGAAAAATTTACATATTTATCTTGTAAGGGGGCCTAGAGGATGTAATTTTAAGCTTGATGGAGGTCTAAGCAACACACTAGAAACCTCCCCTTAAGTTCATACACTCTCATTATGTAAGAAGTAAAATTGTATGTTCACACGATGAATGTTCATAAGCGACTGCCTACTTGCTATGTAGCTCCTTCCTGTGTTTCGCTGTTTCACTGTTTACGTTAAATATATTTTCTTTTCGTCTGTGATCAGGGAAACAAACGAGCTAGTGAATCTGTTTCGCAAACGTAACGAATTATTATTGTGAATGTTAAATGTAGTGTAAAGTAATTATTATTGTGAATGTTAAATGTAGTGTAAAGTAATTATTATTGTGAATGTTAAATGTAGTGTAAAGTAATTAGAGGAATATGAAAATATTCACTAATTTATCTTAGTTAATGTAGCCCCGTTTATAAACTAAAATATTATAGTCAGCTTATGCTAGAACAATTATTCACGTATTTACAATACGTACAGTTAAGTTCATAAATCATGGCACACTCATTTGAATCAGTATCGAATGCAAACTAGACAATATAATGTTTTAATATAGACCAAATGGTTCAGAATATGATTATAAAGGCTCAAAAATTCGAACTGGTGGAAGCATATTTATAGTGACAGCTGTACTGTACAGTGCTAAGAATTAAAGGGATATCTCCACTTGAGGATTTTTATTATTGACCCCTTTCTCCCTCATGTTTAGCCCCATTGCTTTTGATATTATAAAACGTTTGCCCCATTAGTTTAGCGATTTAAAGAACTTTCACCCCATATTAAGACCTTTCGTGCAATTCAGGTGTCGATTTTATCCTGGCGAGCGATAGCGAGCCTGTAATTTAAGAGGAACCGGCCTTTGGCCGGGACATTTTTCTACCGAAAAATGTACAAATTTATCTTGAAAGGGACTCAAGGGGGTGTAATTTTAAGCTTGATGGAGGTCTAGGGAACAAACTAAATACCTCCCCTTAAAGGGTTCAATTTATTAGTCTGTGGGAATATTGATCGTGATTTACCGTTGATGATTTGGTATACCTTTTAATCATCATACTAAATGAGTTATATACTATAGGTAGCGCCAACGAACTTGACAATAATCTTGACCCTTGATCTCTCTGTAACCCAAAAAAGAGCCTAGAGCAAACTGGCTGTAAATATCCACATTTATATAGAGCAAACTGCTTGTAAATATCTAAACTTATTTCCTGGTGGACTCTTCCCAAACGACAGCCCGATTGCTTTCATTCATAAGAAGTGAAGAGGTCAAGATGATTGTCAAGTTCTCCGGCGCTACCTACACCATTGATGAACCCTTTCATTACTCTGTCCATACCCATAATTGTTTACAGTAATGACGAAAGGGAGGGAATTATTAGATTATAGTAATGGGACTAAAATAGGAAGTGATATAGGTGCAATAATTGTAACATGTGGAGAGAGAAGTAAATGAAGCTGGAATAAGAGCGTTGTTTTCTGGAGAGTATAATGCGAGGGTATCAGTGGTTTACTTAAGGGGGCAGTGCTTGTTTTGGGGTCTATATATTTATTAATTAATTTATTTTTTAGTATCCTCGCTAGACCTCATTCAAGCTTAAAACAACACCCCCTAGACCCTCTTTCAAGATGAATTTGTAAATGTTTCGGTAGAAAAATGTTCCGGCCGAAGGCCGATTCCTTAAAAAATTATAAGCTCGCTATCGCTTGCCAGAAAAAAATCGACACCTAAATGGCACGAACGGTCTTACTATTGACAAAGAAATGGGGTGAAAGGTCATAAAATCGACAAACTAATGGGGAAAACATTAAAATCTGAAAACTAATGGGGCTAAACACGAGGGAGAAGGGGGTCTAGAAAAACGACGTAACCCCTTAAATTTCAGAGATGATTTGCCTTTTGTATTGGTGGACGTATTTAATTTATACTCGGGCAAATCAGTAGACGATTATATTCAGCTTAGGAGGCCTCTTGGGAAGTCGAGGGTTAACTGAGATATACTTGACCTCACTGATTCTTAAAGGGTCTTCCGAAGTTGAATATCATCGTCTAATGATAGCCTGAGTATGGGTGAAAAAAGGCGCCTTAAGGGGGTAGTGTTTGTTTTTTGATCATGTATTTATTTATTTTATACTTTCCTAGCTAGAACTACATCAAGCTTAAAAAAACACCCCCGAGATAAACCCTTTCAAGATAAATTTGTAAATTTTTCGGTAGAAAATATATCCCGGCCGAAGGCCTATCCCTTCAAAAACTACAGACTCGCTATCGCTCGCCAGGGAAAAAATCGACACCTAAATGGCACAAAAGGTCTTACTATTGACAAAGAAATAGGGCGAACGGTCTTAAAATCGACAAACTAATGGGGCAAACCTCTTAAAATCTTAGGAAGAAGGGGGTCCAGAAAAAAGCGACTATCTCCCCCTTAATGCGGGAAGGGTTAAAAGCTAAAGATATTGATATAGCAATGGATGGTCTATTTGGAATCATGAAGCAGTGGAGAATGTGGGGAACTATATGAATAAGAGCTTTTCTATGTACAGTCGCGCTAATAAGTGATGTCTCGGCACCAATTATGTTTTCATCAATAGGCCTAATTGGTATCAGCATTAGTTACACATGATTTCTTCTTTTTGAGTGCGATATAAATCCATGTTCCTACTCTCACCCACCCTCTGCAACATCTGACAGACACGAATATAGCACAGAGCGAGCCAAACGTAATGACAACTGAGACATGACTTATTAGCGACAATGGACACTCGGATACCATAGTCTCCAGCCCACTCATCAACATTCGTGGATTCCCTATGTTTTTTATATATGTAATTATAACGATCTGGATTAACTACTGGATAGCAATTTTGTTTTGTTTGTTCAATAAATAATATATGTTACTTTGTAGTTGATATGTAGACAAATATATTCTTTATTAAGGGGGGTGACCTGTTTTTGTTCTGTCCTTTTCTATCTTTCTCTGGCTTGTATCCATTTGGCACCATTAAGCCTACTGTTTTAAGACGTTTATCCCCATCCAGGTGTCAATTTTTTGACTGGTGAGCGGTAGCGAGCCAGCATATTTTTTAGTTTTGTTTGACAGCAGGCTAAATTTGTACATTTTTCGATAGAAAAATGTCCCCGGCGAAGCCGGATTTCTTCATATAATGCTGGCTCGCTATCGCTCGCCAGGAAGAAATCGACACCTAGATGGGGATAAAAGTCTTAAAATAGTTGGCTGAATGGGGCCGAATGGATACAAGCCAGAGAAAGAGAGAAAAGGGACAGAAATAACAAAAAGCAGGTCACACCCCTTAATTCGTTTCCAGAGATATACTTTCATAATTTGACATAGTTGAAGTCCAGGAATATACAGTATATGAGTGGACTAGAGACTATGGTATCCGAGTGTACCTGTATACACTAGAGACTATGGTATCCGAGTGTACCTGTATACACTAGAGACTATGGTATCCGAGTGTACCTGTATACACTAGAGACTATGGTATCAGAGTGTACCTGTATACACTAATGAAGTAGTTCAAAGTGGAACACCTCAATGAACGCCGCTTCTCTTTATTTTAAGGTTTTCTCATTTTAGCTTTTTGTCTCTGGGTCTTCTCCTGGATGACCTAGATGTGTGTGAATTTGTTATTTTGTCTTTGTGTGTTCATTGTTTTCTGATGTGTTTTGTGTTGTCCCTATTCTTCCTCAGTCTTGAGTCAGTCACCCCTCCCCCCAAAAAAAATAAAATAAATAAAATAAAATAAGTCGGCCCCCCCCCCTCCCCAAAATATAAATGAATAAATCAATAAACAAATAAATAGGACACGTGTGGATTGGGCCTGAGTATATAGACAGATATAATAGTTTTTCTCTTTCTAGTTACATATGCAATAACCAGTATTTCTTCCTCCATAATAATATGCTATTGGTTGAAATGAGGACTGGTGAACAACAGCATACGAAGTAATCTGGCATAAATCAGTAACGTACACAATGATCTCATGCCCTGCAGGGAAACGCACCACTTCCTGCAACATAAACATATTGTCTATATTCACCAGTCAATTGTCGCGGTATTATGAAATCTGTATATATATATATATATATATACAGTATATATATATATATATATATAATATATATATATATATATATATATATATATATATATATATATATATATATAATTTTGTTATGAATTATACTGCTGTCAATTATATAACCATTGACTTAAGTTATTCTTTTTGTTATACAATATTGAAAAATGCGCAATTTTTCTATGTTGTAAAATATTAAGTTGGTAAGATGCTATAATGTATAATACATAAGCATTACATGACAGACACATACAAAGCGAAACTAAGAAAAATTATGTTTAGCGAACACGAAATTTACTGATGAGTTAAGCAGGTATCACACGATATTTCTGGCAAGCGATAGCGAGCCTGTAATTTTATAAGGAACCGGCCTTCGGCCGGTTCGTATGTACACATGTATGTTGAAAGGGGGTCTAGGGGATGTGTTTTTATGATTGATGGAGGTCTAGCGAGGAAACTAAAA
Organism: Paralithodes platypus; assembly: GCA_032716605.1. Lineage (NCBI taxonomy): Eukaryota > Metazoa > Arthropoda > Malacostraca > Decapoda > Lithodidae > Paralithodes > Paralithodes platypus. The sequence continues at coordinate 27,134,426 of CM064518.1, read as the reverse complement.
AATAAATTAATAAATATATACATGGGCCAAAAAGTAAGTACTGCCCCTTAACAATATTCCATTACAATTGTTTCTACTTGCACGTACCTCATTTCAAGGAATTTTAGTGTGCCTAACATTGTTCACCAGTACCCCAATTTAGCTTATGAGATATCATACACGTATGCAGAAACATGTCATTGCGTAAATAACTTGAAGACCAACAACAAAGCAGCGATCAGTGAGGAATTTCGTCAATAACATTGTATAAAGCCAGTGTCACACGAGCGAGTTTTCCGTCAACTTTTACGGGCATATTATAGTCTGGCAGCTTCAAAATTTAAGTTCCGTACGAATTAAACAACCTAACAATCTAAATACGATCTAGTTTCCGGTTCAGGTGCGAAAGAGCCTCAAAATAGTACGAGAACAAACTTGCTCATCGAAAATTGCCGGAAAATGCGCTCGTGTAAAGCCGGAGTCACACGAGCCGTTTTTCGAGCAATTTTTACGAGCAATTGTTGTCTGGCAGCTTCAAAATACAAGTTCCATAAAAATTAAACTAGCTAAAATGATAATGATCGATCTAGTTTCCGAAGCCAATACCAAAATATTCCAAAATATCACCAGAAAAAAACTTGCTCATGGAAAATTGACGGAAAAAGCGCTCGTGTGCCAGCGGCTTGACAGCGGCTTAACACCGCCTTAATAAGGGTACATAAAAACACGCCCATCCCCCTCTTATAATTACAGGCACGCTATCTCTCACCAGGAAAAAAATCGACACCTAAATGGCACGATAGGTCATAAAATTGACAAAGAAACGGAGGTAAAGGTGTTAAAATCGCCAAACTAATGGGCCGAACATCATAGAATCTCAAACCTAATACGCTAAACATGAGGGAGAAGGGTGTCCAGAAAAAGCGAGCACCTCCCCTTTAAGCGCGCGCGCACGCACGCACGCACACGCACGCGCGCGCGCCCCCCCCCCCCCCCCCCACACACACATATATATATATATATAACCTGGACCAACTACTTAAGGGGAGATGGGCCGTTTTTATGGTCGCCTTTCTTCCTCATGCTTATCTCCATTAGCTTTTTAGATTTTAATAAGTTTGCCCCATTAGTTTGTTGAGCTTAAGACCTATCGCCCCATTTCGTTGTCAATATTAAGACCTTTTATGCCCTTTAGATGTCGAATTTTTCCTGGCGAGCGATAATTTTAAGAGAAACCAGCCTTTGGCCGGAACATGTTTCTACCGAAAAAATTATCTTGAAGGGGGATCTAATGGATGTTTTTAAGTTTGATGGAGGTTTAGGGAGGAAACTAAAAAATATATGAAATTATATCAATAAATATACTCAATAAAATAATCACTGTCCCCTTAATAGAGAAAGAATACGCAATAACTGGGGATGGGCCATAGCTAATAGTGATTAATGATGTGCTGCTAGATAAGTGAATTAACCCTTAAATTAAGTCGGTATCACACGAGAGCATTTATGGTCAACATTCGATGATCAACATTTTTCTGGCAACATTGGTATCGGAAACTTAACTGATGATAGATGAATTTAGATACCGTAACACAAAAAGAGAGGGATGTGGACCCATTCAGATACGATCAATATATTAATGAAGTGTTCTGGATAACATTAGACGATTTTACATGGGACTTTGATGGAAGAAGGGTGTACAAAGGAATACTATGGAAAACAAGCAACACAATGCGTATGGATCCTTACGAGGCTGCTTGTAACTAAACTACCGATCTTATGTGATGACAGGAAAGGATAGTACAGTATATATATACAGTATAACTCCACCTTGGATGATTCCGGTGCTATTCCTCCATCTCCGCCCTCCTCTCTCTTACTTATGCCTAATATCCTAATCTCTTCTAAAGATGTACTTTCTACCCTCTCTGGGCTTAACACTAATAAGGCGTACGGTCCGGACGGTGTTCCTCCTGTTGTTCTCAAAAACTGTGCTTCCGTGCTGACTCCCTGCCTAGGCAAACTCTTTCGTCTCTGTCTATCCTCTAACGTCTTCCCTTCATGCTGGAAGTTTGCTCACATTCAACCTGTCCCAAAGAAGGGTGACCGCTCTCAACCCTCCAACTATCGTCCAATTGCTCTTATCTCTTGTCTTTCTAAAGTTTTTGAAACTATTCTTGCTTCCAAATTTCTTAAGCATTTCTCTTCTCATAATCTGCTCTCAGATCGCCAGTATGGCTTCCTTAAGGGTCGCTCTACTGGTGATCTTCTTTCATATCTTACTAACTCTTGGTCATCCTCCTTTCGGGACTTCGGTGAGACTTTTTCTATTGCACTAGACATATCGAAAGCCTTCGATAGAGTCTGGCATAAATCTTTAATTTCTAAACTACCCTCCTTCGGTTTCTATCCCTCCATCTGTGCCTTTGTCTCTAATATCCTTTCCGGCCGTTCCATAGCCGTGGTTGTGGACGGCCATTGTTCACTTCCTCACCCTATAAACTCCGGTGTTCCTCAGGGCTCTGTCCTATCTCCTATTCTCTTTTCTAATTTTTATAAATGATCTCCTTAACTGTACCTTAATTCCCATCCATTCATACGCAGACGACTCAACCTTACACTACTCCATTAGTTTTTCAGAACGCCCCAGCCAGCAATCCCTCAACGACAAACGTAATGAAGCCATAGAACTCTTAAATTCTGATCTAAATACTATTTCCAATTGGGGCAGAGAAAACCTTGTTAACTTTAATGCTTCCAAAACCCAATTTCTCCATCTATCTACCCGTCAGGATCTCCCAGCGGACTATCCCTTATTCTTCAACAATATAAAAATCAACCCTTCATCTTCTCTCAATATTCTTGGTGTCTCTTTTTCTTCTGCTCTCATTTGGAAGGACCATATTACCAGTCTTGCTAAGGCAGCCTCCCAGAAGCTGGGTGTGCTCAACCGCCTTAGGGGGTTTCTTTTCCCCTGCACAGCTTCTTGCTCTGTACAGGGGCATAGTGCGCCCTTGTATTGAGTATTGTTCACATGTGTGGGGAGGTTCCTCTCACACCGCTCTCCTAGACAAAGTTGAAAGGAAGGCCTTTCGTATCATTAACTCTCCCGTCCACTCACCAACTCTCTGCAATCTCTCTCTCTCCGCCGCAATGTTGCATCTCTCTCGCTATTCTATCGCTACTATAATAATCAGTGTTCCTCAGAGCTATCCCAGTGCCATACCACCTCCTTTACGTAGGGCACGTGGTACCCGTCTTGCAACTCAATCCCACCCCTACTCTGTGCAACTCTCCAACCCAAGAGTGAAACGTTACTCTCAAACTTTCTTCTACTCAACAGCTGAGCTCTGGAACTCTCTCCCAGAATCAGTCTTTCCCTCTTCCTATGACTTAAATTGCTTCAAACTCCGTGTGTCCAGGCATTTTGGCTCGAACGTCCCTTGATTTTGGCCCTGTCACTCTTTCAACTATGGGGGAGGCACTCGCTATAGGCAGTTATGCCTTTTGCCTCCCTCAATCACATAGAAAAAAAAATATATATATATATATATTGGTGCTATTCTTTTGTAAGCGCAGTTAATCGGGGGTTAAGAGCAAGATATTTATCTAGTTGATTTTTGAAAGAGTGAACAGTACTACATTCAATGACACTACTAGGTACCACTCGATTAAAAACAAAAATGCTTCGTCTCGTGTTTTTTTTTTTTTTTAAGTTTAATGGAGGTCTAAGGAGGAAACTAGAAACATAAATAATAAATGAAAAAATTACCAAAAAGTGAACCATACAAAGATAAGAAATAATATGGACAGTTAATATTATTTCCAGAAGGATAATGAAAAAAATAACAAGTAGAAGAGTTGAAAGATAAAGTAGTGGCCCTAGTGGGAGACAAGTTCGTGGTACGTGGGAAATAAACATCCATATATTATACAGACTTGCAGTAAGGCTCACCGGTACATTGGAACGTCTATAATTACATAACTAAGGGGGAAGTACACTGTTATTATAAACACAGTACAGAGTAATTTATGAAAGGTACAGGCATAACGGGAACTAACTAAAGACAGCATAGCACTCGGAACTTTGCCACATAGTGATTATATTATTAATTTAGTATTTTTCTAAAATGGTACTCCTACTACTACTAGTACTAATACAACAACTTTTTATTTCTAGATGTATGAAGGAAACAAAAGGCAGGTTGCTTGTAACGAGTGTCTCCCCCAATTCCAAAAGAGTGACAGAGCCAAATTCAAGGGACGTTGGGGTCAAAATGCCTGGACACACGAAGTTTAAAAGTCTTAAGTCATAGGATGAAGAAAAGATTGATTGATGGAGAGTTCCATAGTTCACTTGTTGAGTAGAAGAAAGATTGAGAAACTTAGCTACTTCTTGGGTTGGAGAGCTGGACAGAACAGGAGTGGGACTGTGTTGAAAGGCGGGTGCCTCGCACTCGCCGCAAAGGATGGGGTATCCACTGAGAGAACTCTGAAGAACACTGATTGTTGTAATAGCGATAGAAGAGTGAAAGAGATGCAACACTGCGGCGTGTAGAAAGAGATTGTAGGGAACTAGAAAGAGGAAGTGAGCTGACAAGGCAAAATGGTTTTGACTCTAATTTTTCGATAAGTGCGGCATGGGTGGAACCTCCACACACATGCGAACAATACTCGATACATGGGCACACTGTGACCCGATACAGAGCAAGAAGGTGTGTGGGGGTGAAGAACCCATGGAGACAGTTGAGCACACCTAACTTTTGGAAGCTGTTTTTAGCAAGAGTAGTAATATAATCTACTACAATTACTACTACTACTAATAATAAACATAATACAAATATTGATAAAACTATTACATTATTGTAATTTCAGACATCTTTCTTTGTATTGTGAGCAATTTTCCATTTGTTTAGGTAATCATATCGTAGAATCTGGCTTCGTGTATAGTATAATACAATATATATTCCATTTTATGACCAAAACAGAAATATTATTAATAAATATTTACAAACCAAACTGGTAACTAGACATCAAGAGTAAATATAATCGTTAAACTCATATACTGTATATACATATTAAGCCCGATATTTTTTTAGGTCGATACATTAATTCAGTTAAGGGGATATGGGTCATTTTTCTGGTCCCCCTTCTTCCTCATGCTTAGCCCCATTGCATTTCAGATTTTAAGACCTGTCGTCTCATTTTGTTGTCAATATTAAGACTTTTCGTGCCATTTAGGTGTGCGAGCCTGGATTTAAGTGACATTTTTCTATCGAAAACCGTACAAATTTATCTTGAAGGATGTTCTTGGGCGGGTATTTTTTTAAGCTTGATGGAGGTCTAGGGAGGAAACTAATAAATACATAAACAATATACAGTATATGAGCAAATAAATACTCCCCAACCCTCCTTAACACGGTGAGGAATATACACACATTTTAATGGAGTCTACCTGCTTTTTTTTATCTTTCTCTCTTTTTCTCTCTTTCTCTGGCTTGTATCCATTCGGCCCTATTCAGCCAATTGTTTTAAGACGTTTATCCCCATCCAGGTGTCAATTTATTCCTGGCAAGCCTACATTGTATGGAGAAATCCGGCTTCGCCGGAGACATGTTTCTATCGAAAAATGTACAAATTTAACTTTTTGTCAAAACAAAAATATATATAGGCCTATGCTGGCTCGCTACTGCTCGCCAGGAAAATATTGACACATGGATGGGGGTAAACGTCTTAAAACAGTAGGCTGAATGGGGCCGAATGGATACAAGCCAAAGAGAGGGGGAGAGAAAGAGAAAAAAAGCGAGGTGGGCTTCCTTATTGATATAATACTAGTGTAATCCATCATTCCTGGAGTGGTAGCTCCACCTTCACCTTCATTGTGATACACTCCCTTCACACACGCAACTACACTCACACACGCACACACACACATACAGGAAACACAGTCCATCCATTACACACGTAGATATACACGTGCGCATCACTTTCCATCCTCCACACACACAGGAAACACAGTCCATTCAATACACACGTAGATATACACGTGCGCATCACTTTCCATCCTCCACACACACAGGAAACAGTCCATTCAATACACACGTAGATATACACGTGCGCATCACTTTCCATCCTCCACACACACAGGAAACAGTCCATTCAATACACACGTAGATATACACGTGCGCATCACTTTCCATCCTCCACACACACAGGAAACACAGTCCATTCAATACACACGTAGATATACACGTGCGCATCACTTTCCATCCTTCACACACACACAATCACATAACTTCATTCATATACAGTATACGCAAAGCACACACACACATAGCGATAGCGAGCCTGTAATTGTGGAGGAAACGGCCTTCGGCCGTGAAATTTTTCAGTCAAATTTTTTACAAATGAATCTCTCCTCTCTCTCTCTCTCTCACACACACACACACACACACACACACACACACACACACACACAGACACACACACACACACAGACACACACACACACACAGACACACACACACACACAGACACACACACACAGAGAGAGAGACAGAGACATATAGCTCTTTCTCACACACGCGATATATACCCCGTCGAGACAACCAGAAACATTATACCATTACATTCCGATTGCCACGCTTTAATAACGGAGGTGGTGACATGACGGGCCGAAAACTCCACGAAGCTTCACCCCAACATGCACGGCGGCTTCCTTTAAGGGGGGTCACCGTTTTTTGTTTTATCTTTCTCTCCTTTTCTCTCTTTCCCTGGCTTGCATCCATTCGGCCCCATTCAGCCAACTGTTTTAAGACGTTTATCCTCATCCAGGTGTCGATTTCTTCCTGGCGAGCGATAGCGAGCTAGCATTATATGGAGAAATCAGGCTTCGCCGGAGAATTTTTTCTATCGAAAAATGTACAAATATAGCTTCCTGTCAAAACAAAAATATATATATGCTGGCTCGCTACCGCTCGCCAGGAAAATATTGACACCTGGATGCGGGTAAAAGTCTTAAAACAGTAGGCTGAATGGGGCCGAATGGATACAAGCCAAAGAGAAAGAGAAAACAAAAAGCGAGGTGGGCTCCCTTAAGAACGCTCCTGCAACTGTCCGATCTGTCATGTCTGCACCCTGTCATGTCGCCTGTCAGAGGGGGTATATATCATTCCAGTAGCTTATCAAAGAGACTGTGTACATGCTTTGGGGAGTCAATAAGGGATCGTCTTCTGGTCACAGCTGGGTACATGAAGGGGGCCCACCTCGCCTTTTTTTCTCTTTCTCTCCCTCTCTCTTTGGCTTGTATTCATTCGGCCCCATTCAGCCTACTGTTTTAAGACTTTTACCCCCATCCAGGTGTCAATATTTTCCTGGCGAGCGGTAGCGAGCCAGCATATAATTATATATTTTTGTTTTGACAGCAAGCTAAATTTGTACATTTTTCGATAGAAAAATGTTTCCGGCGAAGCCGGATTTCTCCATACAATGCTGGCTCGCTATCGCTCACCAGGAAGAAATCGACACCTGGATGGGGATAAACGTCTTAAAACAGTTGGCTGAATGGGGCCGAATGGAAACAAGCCAGGGAAAGAGAGAAAAGGAGAGAAAGATAAAAACAGCCGGTGACCCCCCTTAACCCCTGCAGTACCGGTGACGTCTTCTTGATTGGTGTTCAGCTATGTCTAGACGATGGTATGAAGCTTAGCAAAGACGATGGTATGAAGCTTAGCAAAGACGATGGTATGAAGCTTAGCAAAGACGATGGTATGAAGCTTAGCAAAGACGATGGTATGAAGCTTAGCAAAGACGATGGTATGAAGCTTAGCAAAGACGATGGTATGAAGCTTAGCAAAGACGATGGTATGAAGCTTAGCAAAGACGATGGTATGAAGCTTAGCAAAGACGATGGTATGAAGCTTAGCAAAGACGATGGTATGAAGCTTAGCAAAGACGATGGTATGAAGCTTAGCAAAGACGATGGTATGAAGCTTAGCAAAGACGATGGTATGAAGCTTAGCAAAGACGATGGTATGAAGCTTAGCAAAGACGATGGTATGAAGCTTAGCAAAGACGATGGTATGAAGCTTAGCAAAGTCGATGGTATGAAGCTTAGCAAAGACGATGGTATGAAGCTTAGCAAAGACGATGGTATGAAGCTTAGCAAAGACGATGGTATGAAGCTTAGCAAAGACGATGGTATGAAGCTTAGCAAAGACGATGGTATGAAGCTTAGCAAGACGATGGTATGAAGCTTAGCAAAGACGATGGTATGAAGCTTAGCAAAGACGATGGTATGAAGCTTAGCAAAGACGATGGTATGAAGCTTAGCAAAGACGATGGTATGAAGCTTAGCAAAGACGATGGTATGAAGCTTAGCAAAGACGATGGTATGAAGCTTAGCAAAGACGATGGTATGAAGCTTAGCAAAGACGATGGTATGAAGCTTAGCAAAGACGATGGTATGAAGCTTAGCAAAGACGATGGTATGAAGCTTAGCAAAGACGATGGTATGAAGCTTAGCAAAGACGATGGTATGAAGCTTAGCAAAGACGATGGTATGAAGCTTAGCAAAGACGATGGTATGAAGCTTAGCAAAGACGATGGTATGAAGCTTAGCAAAGACGATGGTATGAAGCTTAGCAAAGACGATGGTATGAAGCTTAGCAAAGACGATGGTATGAAGCTTAGCAAAGACGATGGTATGAAGCTTAGCAAAGACGATGGTATGAAGCTTAGCAAAGACGATGGTATGAAGCTTAGCAAAGACGATGGTATGAAGCTTAGCAAAGACGATGGTATGAAGCTTAGCAAAGACGATGGTATGAAGCTTAGCAAAGACGATGGTATGAAGCTTAGCAAAGACGATGGTATGAAGCTTAGCAAAGACGATGGTATGAAGCTTAGCAAAGACGATGGTATGAAGCTTAGCAAAGACGATGGTATGAAGCTTAGCAAAGATAATATACAGTACAGTAGCTAATAGGATTAAGGGGGGTGACCTGTTTTGGTTCTGTCCTTTTCTATCTTTCTCTGGCTTGTATCCATTTGGCCCCATTCAGCCTACTGTTTTAAGACGTTTATCCCCATCCAGGTGTCAATTTTTTACTGGTGAGCGGTAGCGAGCCAGCATATTTTTTATTTTTGTTAGACAGCAGGCTAAATTTGTACATTTTTCGATAGAAAAATTTCTCCGGCGAAGCCGGATTTCTTCATATAATGCTGGCTCGCTATCGCTCGCCAGGAAGAAATCGACACCTAGATGGGGATAAAAGTCTTAAAATAGTTGGCTGAATGGGGCCGAATGGATACAAGCCAGAGAAAGAGAGAAAAGGACAGAAATAACAAAAAAAGCAGGTCACCCCCCTTAATGGCGATAATATGCAGCCCTTTAAGTAGTTAGACGTCCTTCCTAACCTCAATAAAACCATCATCAAACAGTGACCCAAATATGATGATGAGAAGGACGTGAATGGGTTCATTTGGTGTCGTATTTCATAGCTTGCCAGTTACATGTAGTCTATCAAGTATGGTTGGATAGATAGTGTGGGGCGGGCAACATCTAGATTGCTTTATTCGAATATCATTTTTATCCACGCAGAAAAATCCGCGAGGGATATATATATAGCTTGGAACGATTAAGGGGAGATGAGTCGAGGGGTTTTTTCTAGACCCCCCCCCCCCCTCTCCCTCATGTTTAGTCCCATTAGTTTTCAGATTTTAAGATATTTGTCCCATTCGTTTGTCAATTTTAAGACCTTTCGCCCCCCTTGTTTTTGTCAATATTAAGACCTTTTGTGCTATTTAGGTGTCGATTTCTTTCCTGGTGATCGATAGTGAGCCTGTAATTTTGGAAGAACCGGCCTTTGGTCGTGACATTTTTCTATCGAAAAATGTACAAATTTATCTACAAGGGGGACCTAATGGATGTTTGTATTAAGTTTGATGGAGGTCTAGGGAGGAAACTAGAAAAATAATGAATATATGGAAAAACATCGACCAAAACGTGAACCATGGTGAAGTAGTAACGTGTTGAAAGTTGCGTTCCGCGGCGAGGTTGAGCACTGTATTGGCAACCCTTCAGTAAACTATTGGACAACTCCTCAGATTTGTGTCTTAGAGCCATATTCCCAAAATTTATACTACATCCATTACAATATTTACCCCTGATTTAGTTACAAAGGCCTAGACTTGGACTTTTATAAACAATCAGCATCATTTCAACTGTCTATGTATGAATGACCCTAAACGGAAAAATGCCTAATTTGAAAATATACATGCCAGCTTATTAATATCCAAAAAAGTAGATTCCACCAAGGCGCATGGTTATCAATGAGCCGGATAAATAGCAATGTAACCTAAGAAAAGGGATACCTGTCCCAACGAAACAGTTCATTTATGGGGGCCCACCACGTTTGTCTCTATCTCTCTCGAGATAGAGACTTTTTAGCAGAGTATTCACTTCCCGGTTATGTAATGTTTGAGAAAAGCCGAATAAATCGAAATGGAGGTGGCGTTTTACTTTATATCAAAGAAAGTCTTAACCCTACCCTCTTGTCAAAACCTCAAATTGTGAACGTCGACGCATCTTTTGTGCTAATAAAGAATAATAAAGGTACAAAAATAATACTTGCATTAATATACAGACCTCCAGCTCAATCAGTGCAAACTGACCGAGAAATTTACGAACAAATTGAAGATGTAAGTAACTCACAAGATACCGTAATTTTTGGCGACTTTAATTTACCTGTGACCAAGTGGGGCGATACTCTTACTTCACACTCCGGACATGACTTGTATACGAACTTGCAAGAGAGTTCGCTTTAATCAATTTGTTCGAACGCCAACCCGTGGTAATAACGTTCTTGACATTGTACTTGCAACAAAAGAAGAATTAATAGAGAATTTGAATGTTGGTGATGAATTCAGTAACAGCGACCATCGTACGATAACTTTCACTTTAAAGTTTACTAGTAACGAACCAAATAGTAGCATCGAAAAAGTCCCTAATTTCAAGAAAGCAAACTTCCATAAACTTAGAGCTATGTTTAAAGAAACTGACTGGAGCTTTTTAATTCACAATAACGACATAAATACATCTTGGAAGTTATTCGAAGCCACTTACCTAAAAGCAGTGCAAGACTGCATACCATCGAAAATACGGCGTCCAGGCCATAATAATAAGCCCAAATGGTGGAATAAAGATATTTCAAACTGCCTGCTTGCTAAAAAATTTGCTAATGATAGATTAAAATCCTCACAAAATGACGAAGAACGGCTGAAATTTGTAGAGGTACGACGCAAAGCCAAAAAGTTAATTAAGGAAAGTAAAAAGACCTTAGTTACATATTGCGAATCAAAGTAAAACAAACCCGAAAGAATTCTATAGTTATATCAGAAAGAAAAAAGTAGTTACTTCAACTGTTGGACCGTTAGTCGATGAAAATGGAGAATACACCAAAGACGAAGTACAAATGAGTAATGCCCTCAATACCTTCTTTGCATCAGTTTTTACAACAGAAGACCTCAGTGATATCCCTACACCATCGCCGATTCAGATTGATAATTCAGATGTTCTAAGCAATATCACCGTTACAGAGAGAGAAGTATTGAATTGTTTAGATAAACTCAAGGTAAATAAAACGCCTGGACCTAATACAATCTCGCCTAGAGTTCTAAAGGAAGCTAAGGATGAGCTCTCCAAACCACTGACATTACTATTCAATAAATTCTTGCAGTCTGGAACTATGCCCGATCAGTGGAAGCTAGCCAACGTAACACCGATATTCAAAAAAGGCAGCAAATCCCTACCCAGTAACTATCGTCCAATTAGCTTAACCTCAGTTGTATGTAAAATGCTAGAAACGGTCATACGAGACAGACTCGTAAATCACTTAGAGGAAAATAACATACTTAAAGATACTCAACACGGCTTTCGTAAAAAACGTTCCTGTTTAACAAACCTCTTAGACTTCTTCCACGATATCCTCAACCTCTACGATGAGAGTAAAGCTGTAGATATTATATACCTTGATTTTCAAAAGGCCTTTGACAAAGTTCCCCACAAACGTTTACTGCTAAAACCAAAAGCGCATGGAATACAAGACGGTGTGTTGAAATGGATAGAAAATTGGCTCAGCGACAGAAAGCAAAGAGTAGTCATAAACGGTAAGGCATCTAAATGGACCAATGTAAGTAGCGGGTACCCCAGGGATCGGTACTAGGACCAATTCTCTTTCTAATTTACATCAACGACATAGATGAGGGTCTCACCTGTACAATCTCAAAATTTGCTGACGATACAAAAATTGCAAATAGCGTACTCTCAAAAGAACAAGTTGACGATATGCAACACAATCTAGATAAATTGTCATGTTGGGCCCAAATTTGGCAAATGAGTTTCAATGCGGATAAATGTAAAGTACTACATATCGGATACCTAAATGAGAAAGCAAACTATTCGATGAATGGCACTCCGCTTAAGAATGTAAACAGAGAAACCGATCTGGGAGTAACAATATCGAGTAACCTAAAACCGAGTCAACAATGTTCAGAAGTTGTTAAGAAGGCAAACAAAATAATTGGCTTTATAGGCAGGTCATTTGAGCATAAATCCAAAGAAGTTATCCTAACCCTTTACAATTCCTTAGTCCGCCCTCTTCTGGAATACTGCGTTCAATCCTGGTGCCCTTATTACCAAAAAGATATAAACAAGCTAGAACGAGTTCAACGTAGAGTTACCAAAATGATACCTAGCCTAAAGAACAAACCATACGAAGAGCGTCTTAGAGAATTAAATCTATTTCCTTTAACCCAGCGCAGATTAAGAGGTGACTTAATTCAAGTGTTCAAAATCATCAAAGGCATCACAATATGAACTGTAGTAAGTACTTAACTATCGACCAATCTAATTACACGCGGGGAAACGGTTGCAAAATTATTGGTAAATCTTTTAACTCACACGAATCTAAGAATTTCTTCTTCAATCGAGTTGTCAACTTGTGGAATGGGCTTCCCCGAAACGTTATAGACTGAATCACCGTTGATTTATTTAAACTCCGCCTAGACAAATATCTCGCATCAAACCCGCGACTGACTGCGTTTGTAAATGAATAACTTTATTTTATCCCCCCCTCAGTTACTAACCCATCTGTCCCCTATTAACTTCCTAATCCTGCCACGGATATTAGTTCCAGTGCAGTAATTCCCTTTCCAATGTTCCCTTACCCACTCTTTGGACACTTGATCCTCAGTGTTTTGGAGGACAAGCAACCTAGAAGGGTCACTAGAACTGTTGTTGCTTGATTTCCTTTGTACTCTCTCTCTCTCTCTCTCTCTCTCTCTCTCTCTCTCTCTCTCTCTCTCTCTCTCTCTCTCTCTCTCTCTCTCTCTCCCCATCCAGGTGTTGATTTTTTCCTGGCGAGCGGGAGCGAGCCAGCATATTTTGACAGCAGGCTCAATTTGTAAATTTTTCGATAGAAAAATTCCTCCGGCGAAGCCAGATTTCTCCATACAATGCTGGCTCGCTATCACTCGCCAAGAAGAAATCGACACCTGGATGGGGACAAATGTCTTACAACAGTAGGCCGAATTGGGCCGAATGGATACAAGCCAGAGAAAGAGAGAAAAGGAGAGAAAGAAAAGCAGGTGAACCCCCTTAACACTTAAGGAGTCGAAAGATTGAGGGAGTACTTCAATGAATTGCTGAATTTAAGAAATGAAGCGCCAGGAAACATAGTTGGATGGGGTATGGGAGAGAGAAGAAGAAAAGTAGTGGAGGAGGAGGTGGGGATCAGGAGGTCAGAAGTGTAGGAACCCATGAAAAGAGTGAAGTTGGAGAAAGCATTAGGAATAGATGGAGTGTGTGGGGAAATGCTGAAGTATGGTGGTGAGATAGTGATCGAATGGGTATGGAAAATGTGCAAACTAGCATGGGAGAAGGGGAGTGCACCTGATGACTGGAAGACAGGCATAATAGTCCCCCTATATAAGGGTAAAGGGGAAACAGGAGTGTGTGGTAACCACGAGGTATATGTCTTCTAAGCGTAGTAGGGAAGGTGTACAGTAGGGTAGTGATTGAGAGAATGAGATCAAGAACGGAAAAATGGATAGGTGACGAGTAGGGCGGGTTTAGGAAGGGAAGAGGATGTGTAGATCAGATTTTTACCCTGAAATGTGTTGTGGAGAAATATCTGGAGAAGCAACAAAAGCTGTGTGTTGCCTTTATGGACTTGGAGAAGTGCGTGCAGTTACATGGAGGGATAGACAGACGAATGAGGAAGTAAGAGGGAGGTGTGGTGTCGAGGTAGATATGCTGGAAAGTGTGAAAAGGAACACCTTGAGATGGTTCGGCCATATGGAACGTATGGAAAGCGAGAGAATGACTAAGAGGGTGTACGAGAGCGAGGTGGAAGGACAGAGAGGGAGAGGTAAACCGAGAGAGAGGTGGAAGGATGAAGTGAAGAAGTATATGAATGAAGGCGGTACTGGTTGGAAGGAGGGGCATCGACTGACTGGGGACAGAGGTGCATGGGGGCGTTTCGTTCGTGGCCACCCCTTCGGGGATCATAGCGTCAGACAATAGATAGATAGATAGATAAAGATATGAAGGTAGTAATAAACCCATCTAATAAAAGTGAGGACAGCTAAATATCACTATCAATATATCCAATGATTTATAATACCGTTTTTATCCCCTTGATGTTTTACAGTGCATGTTAATCGCTACTGGCGCCACAACCCTAATATATGCACATGCTTTATTATATTATGTAAATCCAACTTCGACCTGTTCTTAAGGGGACATGGGTCGGTTTTCGGAACCACTTTCTCCCTCATGCTTAACCCAATTAGTTTTCAGATGTTAAGATATTTGCCCCATTAGTTAGTCGATTTCAAGACCTTTTGCCCAATTCTTCGTCAATATTTACACCTTTCGTGCTATTTAGGTGTCGATTGTTTCCCAGGCGAACGATGGTGAGCCTGTAATGTTGGAAGAACCGGCCTTAGGCCGGGAAATATTTCTACCGAAAAAATGTACAAATTAATCTAGAAGGAGGATCTAATGGATGTTTGTTTTAAGCTTGATGGAGGTATAGGGAGGAAACTAAGAAAATCATAAAACAAAAATCAATAAAAATGCAAATAAACGGCCCATCTCCCCTTAATCTAAACCTTATAAATTCTAGGGGTGGTCTGTTTTGATTACTCCCAGTTTCACTCCATTAATTTGACGTTATTATGACGGTCCGCCCCATAAGTTCGGCGACCATAGGGTATCGATTATATATTTTTTCTTTCTGGGCGAACGATAGTGAGCCTACTATTTAAGAGAACCTGATTTCTGGCCGCGACATTACTGAAAACATGAATATGTTTATCTTGATGGGGGATCTGGGGGATTTTTAAGCTTGAAGTGGGGCTGGGTAGGCGTTATATAGTTTACAGGCAAACTGATAATAGAGTGTTCTAAAATGACAAAGTAAATATAACCAACAATGATAAAACACACACACATACACACATACACACATACACACACACACACACACACACCTCAAGACGTCAGCTACAACCAACATTGTGTGATTTAGCTAAGGAAAGACGTCCTCGGCTTACGTAAAGTACATAGAATATATTTAAAAAATAGCCATTGCCAAAAATGCATTCCACACTGTATACACTTTTAGGTATGAAAAACATAATAATATCCCTTGTCAATGGTATACTGGTAGTCAGATACTTATATAATACAAGGACAAAAGGTAAGTCTCTTTTAATGTGCCCAATGATTTTATAAAAAAAAAAAAAAAAAAAAAAAAAAAAAAAGGGGAATGTGACCGAGTGTATAGGCCCTACTGTACTGTAGATAGCTTTTAGATTTAGATTTTATATAACTTCTTCATTCCCTTTTCATACCTTTGAATTTCGACAGTGTGGACTATTGATTGACTAATTTTGACTAAGTTGCCCTTATTATGTGGTTCCTGAACAAAAATTGGACAAGTTGTTTTCTAATACTAGTGAGGTACTCGCACCTTGAGTGGGTTAAGGGGAGATTTCTACTTGAGGGATTTTTTTCTTGACTCCTTTCTCCCTCATGTTTAGCCACATTGCTTTTCTAATTTTAAGACGTTCGCCCCATTACTTTGACGATTTTTAAGAACCTTCGACCCATTTCTGTCAATGTTTAGACCTTTCGTGCCATTTACAGTAGGTGTCGATTTTATCCTGGCGAGCGATAGCGAGCCTGTAATGTAAGAGTGTGTGTTTAGGAGGACTAGTGTGGACAGACTAGAAGACAGAGTTAAAAGAGACAGAATCTATTGTCACCTATCCTAAACAAAACTTCACTATAATCTATCCTTAACACTCGCTCATCAGACGTCTTGAGGGGATATTGTGCGTGTGTTTATTTTATTATTATTATTATTATTATTATTATTATTATTATTATTATTATTATTATTGAGCAGAATATATTTGCAATTTTCGAGCAATGTATATTTAGTTTACCAACACAATTTATAAGGGTGTCTCCCCAGACCCCCTTCAAGATACAAACGCTCCCCACAGCACCCTTTAAACTAAATTTGCACATTTTTTGGTAGACTGTGTGGCTGAGTGGTAACGTGTGAGACTCGTGCATGGGGGTCCGGGGTTCGCCGCCACTCCATGGTTGCCCAAAAGGTTTATTAGCATTTCTCACCGCAAAGATGGATATCAAATTAAGGGGACACTGAATGTTTTTATGGCCTATAAATTAATTCATTCATAAATTCTTAGTTTCCTCGCTACACATTCCTCAAACTTAGAAAAACATCCCCTAGACCTCCACCCTCAAGATAAATTCGTACATTTTTCGGTAGAAAATGTCCCGGCCGATTACAATTACAGGCTCGCTATCGCTCGCCAGGAAAAAATCGACACCTAAATGGCACGATAGGTCTTAACATTTATAACAAAATGGGACAAAAGGTCTTAAAATCGCCAAACAAATGGGCCGAACGTCTAAAAATCTCAAAACTAATGGGACTAAACACTAGGGAGAAAGGGGACCAGAAAAACGACCGTCTCCCCTTAATGTCTGTCAGATGTTGAATAGGGTGGGTAAGTGTAGGCAAATGTGTGTGTACCTCACTCGAAATGAAGAAATCAAGTTCCAAGACTGCCGATACGAAGTATGGATCAAACTATACTTGGTTGGTGCCGAGACATCACTTATTAGACCGACCGTACACAAGTATATGCTAGCACCTGATCAGCGTGAGGCGAGTTGATTACCCTGGTTACAGACTACATTCACATCCACAGCCATTCTAACAATACGATAATATTCCACATGCACTTCACCCACTATACACAACAGAGGACGGGTGAGCTAGCAATTGACCACTTGCAAGTATCAGGCTAGAAGGAAGTTGGAGCCGTAAACATGGATAGTTAACATAAATATAAACGCTATGCGAGTTTCTGATGGTTAAAAAGATGGCTAAATTGTTTGTTATGTATTTATATGGGCAAAACACCATATTTTAGCTGTTGACTCTGCTAAATCTCAATGTCAAAAACTCCAACTTCCTTATAGCCTGAAACTCTCAAGTGGTCAATTACCCTCCCTCGAATACAAGCTAGAGGATTGAACGAATTGCCTCGGAATAATATGGAGGTGATTCATTCGTGGCCACCCCCTCGCGGATCATGGCATTTGGGAATAGATAGACAGAATTGCTCATAAATATCGCCGGAAAAGTGCTCGTGAGACACCTGCTTCCTAGTCAGCACGGCGGCTGATTTGTTTAAGGGGAGGTTTTTAGTTGATTCCCTAGACTTCCATCAAGCTTAAAATTACTCCCCCTTGACCCCCGTTCAAGATAAATTTGTAAATTTTTCGGTTGAAAAATATCCCGGCCGAAGGCCGGATCCCCTTAAATTACAGGCTCGGTATCGCTCGCCAGGAAAAAATCGACACCTAAATGGCACGAATGGTCTTAACATTGACAGAAATGGGGCGAGGGTTCTCAAAATCGCCAAACTAATGGGGCAAGCGTCTTTAAATCTCACAAGCAATGGGGCTAAACATGAGGGAGAAAGAGGTTCAGAAAAAAATCCTCCAGGTGGAAATCTCCCCTTAACTCCTTCTGTACCGGCGACGTCTTTTTCATTTATGTCAGCCACATTTAGACGATTTTATGAAGCTTAGGAAGGATATGTGGCAGCTAAAAGGATTAATTGAGATAGTTTGTAGCCTTATCATGGGCATACGTCCTTCCGAAGATGAACACAAACGTCTACTAGTTGCCAGAATATAATGAAAAAGTACATCACCGGTATAGAAGGGGTTAATATTTATATAGAAACGGACAGATTAGAATTACGGACAAAATGGCCAAAACATGTGAACGTGTGACTCTACCATAAATGGCCAAAACATGTGAACGTGTGACTCTACCATAAATGGCTAAAACATGTGAACGTGTGACTCTACCATAAATGGCCAAAACATGTGAACGTGTGACTCTACCATAAATGGCCAAAACATGTGAACGTGTGACTCTACCATAAATGGCCAAAACATGTGAACGTGTGACTCTACCATAAATGGCCAAAACATGTGAACGTGTGACTCTACCATAAATGGCCAAAACATGTGAACGTGTGACTCTACCATAAATGGCCAACACATGTGAACGTGTGACTCTACCATAAATGGCCAACACATGTGAACGTGTGACTCTACCATAAATGGCCAAAACATGTGAACGTGTGACTCTACCATAAATGGCCAAAACATGTGAACGTGTGACTCTACCATAAATGGCCAAAACATGTGAACGTGTGACTCTACCATAAATTCAGGGGAGATAGGTTGTTTTTCTAGATCCCCTTCTACCTCATGTTTAGCCCCATTAGTTTTCAGATTGTAAGATGTTTGCCCCATTAGTTTGTCGATTTTAAGACCTTCCGCCCCATTTCCTTGTCAATATTAAGACCTTTCGTGCTATTTAGGTGTCGAAATTTTCCTGGGGAACGATAGCGAGCCTGTAATTTTGGAGGAACCGGTCATTGGCCAGGACATTTTGGAGGAACCGGTCATTGGCCAGGACATTTTGGAGGAACCGGTCATTGGCCAGGACATTTTGGAGGAACCGGTCATTGGCCAGGACATTTTGGAGGAACCGGTCATTGGCCAGGACATTTTGGAGGAACCGGTCATTGGCCAGGACATTTTGGAGGAACCGGTCATTGGCCAGGACATTTTGGAGGAACCGGTCATTGGCCAGGACATTTTGGAGGAACCGGTCATTGGCCAGGACATTTTGGAGGAAACGGTCATTGGCCAGGACATTTTGGAGGAACCGGTCATTGGCCAGGACATTTTGGAGGAACCGGTCATTGGCCAGGACATTTTGGAGGAACCGGTCATTGGCCAGGACATGTTTCTACTGAAAAGTGCAAATATTTATCGAAGGGGGGTCTTGGGGGTATTTAAAAAAAGCTTGATGGGGATCTAGGAAGGAAACTAAAAATCTCCCTTTAATATAGAAGCTGCCAGATTAGAATTATTACGGAAACAATTGCCAAAACATGTGAACGGTTGACTCTACCACAAATAAGACCTACTGTACATAGGTGGCCGCGGCCTTCTGTACATATACAGTTTATATATATATATATATATATATATATATATATATATATATATATATATATATATATATATATATATACAGTCCATGAGTACAGTATATATATCTTTCTCTAGTAAAATCATTCCAAATTGAAGCCCGTCTAGTAACCTTGAGGTAAAGTTTCTGCATATGAATATAAACGGCCACTTCTTGCCCCCATCCATCATAATATAATATATTCTGTCACACTGGTGATTAAATAAGGTCATCAAGCTTGTCCAGACAATAATTACCCAGTGAGAGTGGCTAATATATACTATGTGTGTAAATATATATATATATATATATATATATATATATATATATATATATATATATATATATATATATATATATATATATATATAGAGAGAGAGAGAGAGAGAGAGAGAGATTGAGAAATAGATAGATAGAAATAGATAGATAGATATAGATAGATAGATAGATAGATAGTGATTGGTGTGTGCGTGTGAGTGTGTGTGCGTGTGTGTGCGTGCGTGTAAAACAATAAAACAATACATTATAAGCTATCTCTTTTGTGTTTTCATAACCTCCAAAATACCCCTTACGCCGCCATACTACAAACATACCACAAACATGGCTACAACAGAGTAGCCTCTATTGTAACAGAGATCGGCCAACCTCCGCCATATTGGTAACCACTGGTGTCATAAGCCGATGTATACACTCAGATTTACCCATTACCCATAATAGACATTAGGCAATACGGGTACAGTCGGCTGCCATAGTCTCTAGCCCACTCATAGATAGTCGTGGACTTCACCTATTTATAATTAAGGGGAGATTTCCACTTGAGGTATTTTTTTCTTGACGCCTTTCTCCCTCATGTTTAGCCCCATTGCTTTTCTAATTTTAAGACGTTCGCCCCATTATTTTGACGATTTTAAGAACTTCCGACCCATTTCTGTCAATTTTAAGACCTTTCGTGCCATTTAGGTGTCGATATTATCCTGGCGAGCGATAGCGAGCCTGTAATATAAGAAGAACCGTCTTTCAGCCGGGAAATTTTTCTACCGAAAAATGTACAAATTTATCTTGAAAGAGGGTCATGGGGTGAAATTTTAAGATTTCTGGAGAAGTAGAAAACAAACTAAAAACCTCCCCTTAAGGAAATATATCTCTGGAAGCGAATTTATGAATAAATTTGTCTATAAATCAATGACAAAACAATATATACTAATTATTGAAATGCAAATGATATCCAAAAATCAAGCCAGATAGTTATAGTTGCATTAAGAAGTACATAGGGGTCGACGAACTCTTATGGGTGGGCTAGAGACTACGGCATCCGAGTGTACCATAAATATAATTTTTTTTTTTTGTAAATTCTACATCATCAACAATATAATATCACCAAGTTATTCACTAATTACGGCACCATAATGGCGTCCACATAAAAGGATCTCCCCAGCACAAACAGCCCTCCATTGTAGTACCATTTAAGGGGAGGGGAGAGTTTTATGGACCACCATCTTCCTGTTGTTTAGCCGCATTACTTTCGAGATTTTAAGATGTGCGGTCCATTGGTTAGGCGAGTTTAAGACTTTTGTGCCATTTAAGTGTATAATATTTCCTGGCGAGCGTTAGCAACCATGTCATTTCCTGGCGAGCGTTAGCAACCATGTAATTTCCTGGCGAGCGTTAGCAACCATGTAATTTCCTGGCGAGCGTTAGCAACCATGTAATTTCCTGGCGAGCGTTAGCAACCATGTAATTTCCTGGCGAGCGTTAGCAACCATGTAATTTCCTGGCGAGCGTTAGCAACCATGTAATTTCCTGGCGAGCGTTAGCAACCATGTAATTTCCTGGCGAGCGTTAGCAACCATGTAATTTCCTGGCGAGCGTTAGCAACCATGTAATTTCCTGGCGAGCGTTAGCAACCCTGTAATTTAGGAGGTACTGGACTTCGGCCGGGACATTTTTCCACCGAAAAAATGTACAAATTTATATGGATGGGGGATTTTGGGAGTAATACTTAAAACTTGATGGAGGTCTTGGAGGGAAACTAAAGAAAATTATAACTAAATTCATAAATACAAATCTCCCCTTAACCCCTTCTGTACCGGCGATGTCTTTTTAGCTTCATTCTAGCTACCAATAGACGATCTTACGCAGTTTAATAAGAGCCTCCAGCAAATAACAGGTTTCGAATGATCTCACTGAACCCCTTTATATTACATCAAATCCTTCCTAAACTACACACAATAGTCTAAATATATCTAGAACAATAATAAAAAAGACGTCGTCGGTACAGAAGGGGTTAAGGGGAGGTTTTTAGTTTGTTTCCTACTCCTCCAGCAATCTTAAATTTTCACCCCTTTGACCCTCTTTCAAGATGAATTTGTACATTATTCGGTAGAAAAATGTCCCGCCGATACTCTTAAGTTACAGGCTCGCTATCGCTCGCCAGTATAAATCGACACCTAAATGGCACGAAAGGTCTTAAAAGTGACAGAATGGGGCGGAAAGTCTTAAAATCAACAAACTAATGGGGCGAACGTCTTAAAATCTCAAAAGCAATGGGGCTAGACATGAGGGAGAAAGGGGTCAAGAAAAAATACCCTCAAGTAGAAATCTCCCTTAAACACGTCCACTAACCATGAGGCAAATTGTATACTTATCTGAAACCAACCAGTTTTTGCAACCATTGATCAGATTTTAAGAGGTTTGCCCCATTAATGTGTCTATTTTAAGACCGTCCACCCCATTTCCTTGTCATTATTAATACCTTTCGTGCTATTTAGGTGTCGTTTTGTTTTTTCCTGGCGAACGATACACGCCCACTAACCCTGAGGCAAATTGACCACTTGCGAGTTTCAGGCTATAAGGAAGTTGGAGCCGTAAACGTCGATATTAAGCAGAAAATACCATAATAAGGTAGGTTTTCTGATGGATAAAAGTGTCTTGAATTGGGTTGTATGTGTTTATATAATATGTACTACAACCGCATGTCAGCTGGTCACTCTGCTAACTATCAATGTCTACGGCTCCAACTTCCTTATAGCCTGAAACTCGCAAGTGGTCAATTGTAGCTGATTATTATTTATTATTATTATTATTATTATTATTATTATTATTATTATTATTATTATTATTATTATTATTATTATCCCACCCAGTTTTTGCCACCATTTATCACACTATAAATTCTGGCCAGGTAGTGATTTATAAGGTCATCAGGTTTGTCGACAAAATAATTACTGAGCACTG
The DNA here is from genome assembly GCA_032716605.1 of Paralithodes platypus. NCBI lineage: Eukaryota > Metazoa > Arthropoda > Malacostraca > Decapoda > Lithodidae > Paralithodes > Paralithodes platypus. Next base: position 27,111,546 of record CM064518.1, on the reverse strand, counting down.
GAAAAAAGCTGACCCCCCCCAGGAGACTCTTATATATCAAGGGGAGGTGGGCCGTTTTTCTGGCCCATTTTCTAGTTTTATGATTTTTAGAAGTTTGCCTCATTAGTTTGTCGATTTTAAGACCTTTCGCCCCATTTCTGTGTTAATATTAAGACCTTTCTTGCCCTTTAGGTGTCGATTTTGTTTTCATGGCGAGCGATAGCGAGCCTGTAATTGTAGCGGAACCGGCCTTTGGCCGTGACATTTTTCTACCGAAAATAAAAAATACAATTAATCTGGTAGGGGATCTAATGGGTGTTATTTTCAAGTTTGATGGAGGTCTAGGGAGGAAACTACAAACATTAAGGGAAGATTTCCACTTGAGGAGATTTTTCTTTACCCCTTTGTCCCTCATGTTTAGCCCAATTGCTTTTGAGGTTTTAAGACGTTTGCCCCATTAGTTTGGCGATTTTAACAAATTTCAACCCATTTATGTCACTTTTAAGACCTTTCGTCCCATTTAGGTGTCGATTTTTTCCTGGCGAGCGATAGCGAGCCTGTAATTTAAGAGGAACTGGCCTTCGGCCGTGACATTTTTCTACCGAAAAATGTACAAATTTATCTTGAAAGGGGGTCAAAGAGGTGTAATTTCAATTTTGATGGAAGTCTAGGAAACGCACTAAAAACCTCCCCTTAAAGGAATATGTAAATAAATAGATCCCCCAAAATAACCACTACATGTCCCCTTAAAGCGAGAGTGGACATTTACCTCCATTTTGTTATCTTTGATATTTAACACCATTGGGAACACTATAATTGTATATTGGCAACTCATGTATTATATCTAATTGATCTAATGTGTCCGGTACTGGATATTGACGATGAGGTTTCTTGGGATAAGTTGAAGGCTATCACAAAATTGTTTTACCAATTATTGTTATGCTGTGTATTTCTCTTAACGTTATCCGATATATAAATGGCTACCGGGTATCTATCTATATTTTCTGGCACATACTTTTTTTTTTTTTTTTTTTAAATACCTAAATGTAAAACTTATTAATTCGGGGAGTATAATTATCAAGTCTTTGTAACATTTTGCACAAGCAGATCCCCACCCAGAACCCCTTCATGCTAAATTTGTAATTTTGTACATTTTTCGATAGAAAACATATCTCGGCTGTAGTCCAATTTCATTTAAGTTACAGACACGCTATTGCTTGTCAAGGAAAACAAATATCGACAACTGAATCGGGTGAAGCGTCTTATTATCGCCAAACTAATGGGGTTAAACGTCTTAAAATCTCCAAACTACTGAAGCGAAACAGGAGAGGTAAAAAAAAAAAAAAAAAAATCGGCCCAAATAGGGTTAAGTAGGCTAGAAATCGTAACATCTAAACTCTTACAACCCAAAGAGGATTTGAAGAATGAAGTTGATATTTTTACCATATGGGAAGAATAGAAGAGGCAATGGGTGTGGACAATTACATCCTGAGCGAAGGGACTGGAGTTATCGCAGAGAGGCTCCAGTCCTGACGTTATTATTGACTCACAGTGTGCTGGCTTAATAATCCAATAGGGTTGATAGCCTCGGAAGTCCTATTTTAAGGGGACAGACCTGCTTTTTCTCCTGGGTTTATCCATTCGGCCCCATTCAGCCTACTGTTTTTAGACGTTTCTCCCCATTCAGGTATCGCCTTTTGCATGGCGAGCGACAGCGAGCCATAATTTTATGAAGAAATCCGGCTTCGCCTGAGACATTTTTCTACCGAAAAATATATAAACTAAATCAGCTGTCTAAAACATAACACAAAATATGCAGACAAAATATTTTGTCTCGTACCATTATGATCCAATATAAGTAAAAAACTTGCCTGAATCTGAACAGTGTAACAATTCGGGAGTTGTTACGATTCAATCACTATCTTTCCCATATGCAAAGAATGGACCAAAATATGATAATGGCAGCCAAGTCCACATGCAACCCGTGTAACGTGCTGTCCCTTCGAGCTTTAAGGGGTAGTGCGGGTAATGCTTGGTTTTTGGTCTATATATTTATCTATTAATTGATTTTTGAGTTTCCTCGCTAAGCCTCCACCAAGCTTTAAAAAAAAAAAACCTAGACCCCCTTTCAAGATAAATTTGTACATTTTTCGATAGAAAAATTTCCCAGCCGAAGACCGATTCCTTTTACAATTACAGGCTCGCTATCACTCGACAGGAAGCAAAATCGACACCTAAATAGCAGGAAAGGTGTTAATATTGACAAAGAAATGGGACGAAAGGTCTCAAAATCTCCAAACCAACGGAAGCAACGTCTTAAAATCTCCAAACTAATATATTATACATGAGGGAGAAGGGGGTCCAGAAAGAGTGACTACCTCCCCCTTAACCAGTTCTCTAAAAAAAAAAAAAAAAAAATCCACATACACTAAATGCCTTTACGATCATCATGCTAGTCACAGCATCCTATTTTTTTTTCTCACTCTTGCTTCAGAACAGAACAGAGACCCTCTTACCCCCATGGCGGAGTAGCGTTAAACTAGTATTTAATACTTATATATATATATAAATAAAACTACGTTAAGCCATAAGATTCGCCTGACAAGAGGCTCCTGCATGAGAAGTGAATGATCGCCTGACCTCGCGATCTTGGGGAGAGTGAGAGCAGCTTAGACCTCGCCTCTTTATAATAATGGCAGACAGGCTGACGCTCCGCCAAATGACTCCATCGGTCCCGCTGAAGGATAACTCTTGTATTATGATTAAGATTGAGCGTCCAAATTACCCCGTCATTAGTCTAGACCCAGTCCTACACGGGGCGGGAATGCAAGAGTAGGGTCACCTCACTTAAGGGGAGGTTTTTAGTGTGTTTCCTAGACTTCCATCAAGCTTGAAATTACACTCCCTTCACCCCCTTTCAAGATAAATTTGTACATTTTTCGGTAGAAAAATTTCCCGGCCAAAGGCCGGTTCCTCTTAAATTACAGGCTCGCTATCGCTCGCCAGGAAAAAATCGACACCTAAATGGCACGAAAGGTCTTAAAAGTGACATAAATGGGGTGAAAGTTCTTAAAATCGCCAAACTAATGGGGCGAACGTCTTAAAATCTAAAAATCAATGGGGTTAAAACATGAGGGAGAAAGGGGTAAAGACAAAAATCCCTCAAGTGGAAATCTCCCCTTAATGTACTTGCGCCCGTAGTCGAGTACTTTGGCTTACACGACTGGTTGGCTGTGTTTCATTAGTCTGATTAAGATTTCGTTGTACTACTGTGTGGGGACTATATGTTGCCATGCTTTTATGCCATACACTGTCTTGGTGTAATGGTTAAGAGTTTTTAAAAATATGGGTGGGGTAATTGAGGTTCGAATCCCGGTGGATCACACATGCTTTCATTAATTTCATTGGAGGTGTTTGGTGTTGGAGCATGTGTTGGAGTGACATTAAGGGGAGGTTTTTATTGTGTTTCCTAGACTTTCATCAAGCTTGAAATTACACCCCCTTGACCCTCTTTCAAGATAAATTTGTACATTTTTCGGTAGAAAAATTTCCCGGTCGAAGGCCGGTTCCTCTTAAACTACAGGCTCGCTATCGCTCGCCAGTAAAAAAACGACACCTAAATGGCACGAAAGGTCTTAAAAGTGACATAAATGGGGTGAAAGTTCTTAAAATCGACAAACTAATGGGGCGAACGTCTTAAAATCTAAAAAACAATGGGGCTAAACATGAGGGAGAAAGGGGTAAAGAAAAAATTCGCTCAAGTGGAAATCTCCCCTTAATATCCATAGAATATCCTGTGATGTGATGTTATGCTATGGAGTGATATTTTTGACAACGATTGTCTTGTAATACGTTGGGTTAGAATTGGAAAGGGGGGTCAAAAGGGTGTCATTTGAAAGGGGGGTCATTTGAAAGGGGGGTCAAAGGGGTGTCATTTGAAAGGGGGGTCAAAGGGGTGTCATTTGAAAGGGGGGGTCAGAGGGGTGTCATTTGAAAGGGGGGGGTCAAAGGGGTGTCATTTGAAAGGGGTGTCATTTGAAAGGGGGGGTCAAAGGGGTGTCAGTTGGATGGAAGGCGGGCATGCAAGAGTATGTAGGGTCACCTCGCTTATTAATTAAGGGGAGATTGCCACTCGAGGGATTTTTTTTCCTTTACACCCCTTTCTCCCTCATGTTTAGCCCCATTGCTTTGGAGATTTTAAGACGTTCGCCCCATTAGTTTGGCGATTTTAAGAAGTTTCACCCCATTTATATAACTTTTAAGAACTTTCGTCCCATTTAGGTGTCAATTTTTTCCTGGCGAGCGACAGCGAGCCTCTAATTTAAGAGAAACCGGCCTTTGGCCGGGACATTTTTCTACCGAAAAATGTACAAATTTATCTTGAAAGGGGGTCAAAGGGGTGTAATTTCAAGTTGGATGGAAGTCTAGGAAACACACTAAAAACCTCCCCTTAAATACGTTGGGTTAGATTTTTATGGTTAATATATGTTACTTTTGTTTAGGGAATGACCCAACGACACTAATTGTATGCGAAGTGATTTTGGTCAAATAACCTTTGTATGAAAAACCTGCAACCTGATATCAAATTTATAAATATTGTTAAGAATGTTACCCTCTTACTACCTTTATTAACCCCTTCTGGACCAGCGACGGGTTTTCATTTGATTTCATTCTACATTCTACCGAAAAATGTACAAATATATCTTGAAAGGGGGGGGGGGGGGTCTAGGTAGTGTTTTTATCTAAGCTTGATGGAAGTCTAGCGAAGAAACTAAGAAATAATGGAATACTTGAATAAATAGACCAAATATAGACGGCCCATCTGCCCTTAAGAATCTAATGTTCGTTCCACACTTACACATCACGTATTCCTCGTTTAAATGTATTACTGCGTTTGCATTGTTGATCTCTGCACGACAACGATCAACGAGGGTGGGTGGGGGTGGGGGGGGGTCGGAATCTTCTCACGGTATCGTCACTTCAGCTGGCTTGAAGCGCCTAACAGAAAGCGCTTTAAGGGGCTGGTAGTTGCTTTTTGGGGGGGACCCCTTCTCCCTCATGCTTAGTTCCATTAGTTTTGAGATGTTAAGACGTTCGGCCCATTAGCTTGACGATTAGGCATAACCCCTTTCGCCCCATATAGTTGTAAATTTTTAAGACCTATCGTGCCATTTAGATATCGATTTTTTCTTGGCGAGTGGTAGCGAGCCTGTAATTTTAAGATGAACTGGTCTTCGGCCAGGAAATTTTTCTTCCGAAAAATGTACACATTTATCTTGAAGTGGGTCTAGGGGGCGTTTTTCTAAGCTTGATGGAGGTCTAGCGAGGACACTAAATGATAAATTAATATATGAATTAATAGAAAGAAAAAAATAGACGCTAGCCCCTTAATTTGTTGAGCTTGACCTCTGCTTTAGGTCACAGAGGGAGCACAGGTCACCGTCCACAAGAGAGTATGGATCCTCACATTCCTTGCACGTCATACATATATACCTTCTTCTTCCCCTTGCCCTTTCAGTGTGTTGGGACCAGTGTTTCCTTCAATGAACGAGGTAGCTCAGTAATAAAAACAGAAGTCATAATTTTGCTTGGGAATTTTGTAAATTACCCGACACTATTATATGCGTTTATGTATATTTTGCAAAATCACCGATTTCTCTCTAAAAAAAAAGCGTAATATGTGCAACAATATAATTATATATATATACAGTATATATATATATATATATATATATATATATATATATATATTATATATATATCCGAGTGGATGGGACTCGTTAGCGTTGGTTGGCAACCCATCTAGGGGAGACAACCTTATACAAATCCGGGTGGATGGGACTCGTCAGCCATGGTCGACAACCTGTCTAGGGGAGTAAACCTGATACAAATCCGTACAGCTTATCTAAGTGTTAGGCAGGTTATTGGATGGACTAGCCGAACACCACTGTAGAAAAATAGTGCTAACAAGATACATAGAGGGCCTCGGAGTCGGACGGATCCTAAATTGAGTTGTCTATCCTGTAAGTACTTCAGTAAACTGGCTCGGGTTGTCCCTCTTACAGGGAATAGGTCCACTAGGGGGCCTTCTGTGTATGGCTACCCTCATTAAGGGGAGTAAGGCGTCCGGAAATATACATATACATATATATATATATATATATATATATATATATATATATACCGGTATATATATATATATATATATATACACGAGCTTATACTGTAATCCTATCATTACTTACACTGAAGTAGCTTATCTTTTCCAGGATAATTAAGGTAAGTTTTGGTTTGGTTAGGTACCGATACCGGTAGTTGAATAAATATGAAAGAGGAAATGTGATTACAGATGAAGAGCAAATAAGGAAGAGATGGAAGGAATATTTTGAAGGATTAATTAATTGAAATGGGAACCGGGCAATGGTCATTGAAAGAGGTCTATTATATATGCCACTTGAGACACATGTAGAAAGAGGGAATATACTGAGAGTGGAAGTAGAGAATGCAGTGAAGAAATAATATTATTATAATAGAAGAAAAGCTGCTGGTGTGGATGAAATACAGTGTGAAATGGTAAGAAATGGAGGCGAGATAGCAATGGAATGGCTGTCGAAATTATGTACAGAAGCCTGGATAAATGGAGTGGTGCCAGTGAACTGGAAGAGAAGAATAGTTCCACTGAATAAAGGTAAAGGCGAAGGCAACGAATATAAGTGTCCCATAGGTATTAGCCTGCTGAGGTATATGATGTAATAGTAATACTTGCGAGTTTTGGTCTATAAAGAAGTTGGAGTTGTGGCCATTATTATTTAGCAGAATTATCAGCTTAAATACGGTCATAATACATGTATAAATACATAAAACCAAATTGATGACACTTTTTTTTTCTCCATCAGAAACTCACATTATTATTGCATTTCTCTGTATTATTAATGTTTACGGCTCCAACTTCCTTATAGAATGAAACTCGCAAGTGGTCAATTGACAGAGTAAAAGAGACTACCGGTGGAAATGTGAGTGATGACTGGGTGGATTTCGAACTTGATAGAGGATGTGTGGATAAGATTTGTGCAGTGAGACAGATGGTCGAGAAGGCATGCGAGACAGATCAGAGGGTATACATGGGATATATGGATCTTGAGAAAACATAGGACACAGTTAATAAAGATTATATTATGGAAAGGTTTGAAGCTGTATGATGTAAAAGACAGTTTGTTGAATGCCGTGAAGAGCTTTGATGATGGTAGTGAAGTATGTGTTAGAACAAATGGCACTCCAAGTGATTGGTTTAGTGTTCTGATGGGAGTGAGACAGTGATGTGTGTCACTCCGGTTATTTAATATGCACAGTTGCCCACATATGTTCTGTTCCTCGTTGTGATCTTATGTATGAAAATAAAATAGTATGAATTAAAATAGTATGAAAATAAAATAGTATGAATTAAAATAGTATGAATTAAAATAGTATGAATTAAAATAGTATGAATTAAAATAGTATGAAAATAAAATAGTATGAATTAAAATAGTATGAAAATAAAATAGTATGAATTAAAATAGTATGAATTAAAATAGTATGAAAATAAAATAGTATGAATTAAAATAGTATGAAAATAAAATAGTATGAATTAAAATAGTATGAATTAAAATAGTATGAAAATAAAATAGTATGAATTAAAATAGTATGAAAATAAAATAGTATGAATTAAAATAGTATGAAAATAAAATAGTATGAATTAAAATAGTATGAAAATAAAATAGTATGAATTAAAATAGTATGAAAATAAAATAGTATGAATTAAAATAGTATGAAAATAAAATAGTATGAAAATAAAATAGTATGAATTAAAATAGTATGAAAATAAAATAGTATGAATTAAAATAGTATGAATTAAAATAGTATGAAAAAAAATAGTATGAATTAAAATAGTATGAAAATAAAATAGTATGAATTAAAATAGTATGAATGAAAATAGTATGAATTAAAATAGTATGAAAAAAAATAGTATGAAAATAAATAGTATGAATTAAAATAGTATGAAATAAAATAGTATGAATTATATGAATTAAAATAGTATGAAAAAAATAGTATGAATTAAATAGTATGAAAAATAGTATGAATTAAAATAGTATGAAATAAAATAGAATTAAATAGTATGAAAATAGTATGAATTAAAATAGTATGAAAATATAAATGAATTAAAATAGTATGAATTAAAATAGTATGAAAATAAAATAGTATGAATTAAAATAGTATGAATAAAATAATATGAATTAAAATAGTATGAATTAAAATAGTATGAATTAAAATAGTATGAAAATAAAATAGTATGAATTAAAATAGTATGAAAATAAAATAGTATGAATTAAAATAGTATGAATTAAAATAGTATGAATTAAAATAGTATGAAAATAAAATAGTATGAATTAAAATAGTATGAATTAAAATAGTATGAAATAAAATAGTATGAATAAAAGTATGAAAATAAAATAGTATGAATTAAAATGGTATGAAAATAAAATAGTATGAATTAAAATAGTATGAATTAAAATAGTATGAAAATAAAATAGTATGAATTAAAATAGTATGAATTAAAATAGTATGAAAATAATTACGTGTGGTTGCTTTTAATTACCAGTTGACTAATGAAAGGAGTTAACCACTGTACAAGAATCTACACTCAAAATTCAATCATGCGCATTATATTTCTATGTTAACCCTTTCAAGCTCCAATACGCGTTTCTGTTCTGTTTCTGGCTACTATTAGACGATTTTATTCAGATTAGTAACGGTATATGGAAGTCAGAGGGTTGATTGAGATAGTATTTACCCTTTTAATACCACACATTTACTTCCTAAGCTGCATAAAATCGTCTAATGATTGCCAAAATAAACTGCTAAAACGCGTCAGAGCTTCAAAGGGTTAAAGAGCACAGAGAGGAGCATAACTTATGTGGGCAATTGTGCATGTATGGGGTGATGAGAGAAGTAAAAGATGGAACAAGAGGAGAGGGGGTATAAATGATGAAACAATTTTCGCCCCATTTCCTTGTCAATATTCAGATATCTCATGCAATTTAGGTGTTGATTTGTATTTTCTTCTGGCGAGCGAAAACGAGCCTGGGACAATTTTCTACCGAAAAATATACATCTAAATCTTGAAGGGGGGGGGGGGGGGGGTCATAGGGGTGCTATATTAAGTTAAATGGAGGTCTAGGGAGGAAACTAGAAATATATATATATATATATATATATATATATATATATATATATGAAAAAATCTATCAAAAAGTGAACCATCCCCACTTAAACGTAAGTACCCGTCTTGCAACACAATCCCACCCCTACTCTGTGCAACTCTCCAATCCAAGAGTCTTGTGTCGGTCATTCCCAGCAATGGGGTATGTGCCTGAGTACATACATACATACATACATACATACATACACACATAAATACATACATACAACATTGGCCATTGAGTTCCCATGTAAAATAATAGCCGTTTAGTAGATTTTATGCTGAAAGTTTAACCCCTTGGCTAACAACTAGAGTTGGTAGGGCAACTGACCACTTGCGATTTTCAGGCCACAAGATAGTTCCATCTGTAATCAACAATATTAAGCAGAAATGCAATACATGCATTTACGCTTATACGTAGTGGGACCCTCAGGGAACTGCTGCTTCCGGGCACCATAATATGCCGGGTTGTGCAGGGGAACTTCTATCTATCTATCTATTTACTCAGGCCCAATCCCCACTTATATTTTTTTTGTTTTATTTATTTATTCATTTATTTATTTTTTTGCAGGGGGACTTAAGGTAGGACATAAAATCGAGAAAAGTATTAGGATGAGGCAGATAATGACTGGTGATCCTAATTGTAAAAGCATCGAGAGTGGTCCTATTAACTACACAAACATGGTCCTATTAACTACACAAACATGGTCCTATTAATTACACAAACATGGTCCTATTAACTACACAAACATGGTCCTATTAACTACACAAACATGGTCCTATTAACTACACAAACATGGTCCTATTAACTACACAAACATGGTCCTATTAACTACACAAACATGGTCCTATTAACTACACAAACAGGGAGTTGAGTGCACTATATTAGATGCTGTGGGTAAAAATTAGTGCCTTAATATATTAGCGCCTGCCTGATAAAGAGTTGTATTTAAGGTTGTGGCTGCCTCTCGGAAATCTTATATTTGTAGGGTGTGTATATTATAACTCTGCCTATGTCTATATTTGTAGGGTGTGTATATTATAACTCTGCCTATGTCTATATTTGTAGGGTGTGTATATTATAACTCTGCCTATGTCTATATTTGTAGGGTGTGTATATTATAACTCTGCCTATGTCTATATTTGTAGGGTGTGTATATTATAACTGCCTATGTCTATATTTGTAGGGTGTGTATATTATAACTGCCTATGTCTATATTTGTAGGGTGTGTATATTATAACTCTGCCTATGTCTATATTTGTAGGGTGTGTATATTATAACTCTGCCTATGTCTATATTTGTAGGGTGTGTATATTATAACTGCCTATGTCTATATTTGTAGGGTGTGTATATTATAACTCTGCCTATGTCTATATTTGTAGGGTGTGTATATTATAACTGCCTATGTCTATATTTGTAGGGTGTGTATATTATAACTGCCTATGTCTATATTTGTAGGGTGTGTATATTATAACTCTGCCTATGTCTATATTTGTAGGGTGTGTATATTATAACTCTGCCTATGTCTATATTTGTAGGGTGTGTATATTATAACTGCCTATGTCTATATTTGTAGGGTGTGTATATTATAACTCTGCCTATGTCTATATTTGTAGGGTGTGTATATTATAACTCTGCCTATGTCTATATTTGTAGGGTGTGTATATTATAACTCTGCCTATGTCTATATTTGTAGGGTGTGTATATTATAACTCTGCCTATGTCTATATTTGTAGGGTGTGTATATTATAACTCTGCCTATGTCTATATTTGTAGGGTGTGTATATTATAACTCTGCCTATGTCTATATTTGTAGGGTGTGTATATTATAACTCTGCCTATGTCTATATTTGTAGGGTGTGTATATTATAACTCTGCCTATGTCTATATTTGTAGGGTGTGTATATTATAACTCTGCCTATGTCTATATTTGTAGGGTGTGTATATTATAACTCTGCCTATGTCTATATTTGTAGGGTGTGTATATTATAACTGCCTATGTCTATATTTGTAGGGTGTGTATATTATAACTCTGCCTATGTCTATATTTGTAGGGTGTGTATATTATAACTCTGCCTATGTCTATATTTGTAGGGTGTGTATATTATAACTCTGCCTATGTCTATATTTGTAGGGTGTGTATATTATAACTCTGCCTATGTCTATATTTGTAGGGTGTGTATATTATAACTCTGCCTATGTCTATATTTGTAGGGTGTGTATATTATAACTCTGCCTATGTCTATATTTGTAGGGTGTGTATATTATAACTCTGCCTATGTCTATATTTGTAGGGTGTGTATATTATAACTCTGCCTATGTCTATCAAATTATTGATGATTTTATGTAACATGACATTGTTTATGTATATGTACCGGTATTCTTATTGCGAGTGAGTCCAGATTAATGTATTGTTTACAAAAAGAAAAAAAAATGCATATTTTGTGCATCTGTAGTCACAACTGATTCACCTTGTATGTAATACCCCATTGCTGAGGGGTGGCCGACACGAGACAGAGCCAGAACACAAACAACATTTAAAGTTCTTATTCTCAGGGTCCGGGACCGCTTTCGCGTTCCCTCGATTATTTCTCTGTCTCGTCGAGTAGGCAAATTATACAAGGGGAGGAGGATTCCTAGCCCACTGCCCCCTTGTAGTTTGATTCGTTATGTTCTCTTATTTATTAATATAATTGTACTTTTGTTTATTCCTAGAGGTTTCAGTAGTCTAGGTGTGGTCAAACTAGTATTTTAAATACATTTGTCTTCATAACGCACCTTTAGCTTAACACGATCAAATGTTGGCTTTACAAGAATATTTAATTCAAAACAATAAGATTTGTCTTACCTTTCGGCTCCAATATTTCCAAAACCGTTCCTCCATCATCACTCACTGCCTTCAAACTCTTACCTGAAAATAATAATAATAATAATAATAATAATACATAAATAAATAATAATAAAGTAGACGTGCCGTTTCGCCCAAAATCAAAACGGCATACCCAACTCTGCGATCGGTCACCATCATCACTACTAGTCACTATCATCAGCAGTAGTACTATTATAATCATCACTACTACTCTCACCATCATCACTACTACTCTCATCATTACTACAACTTTCACCATTATCACTACTACTTACCAACATCACTAATACTGTCACCATCATCTTACAATCATCATTACTAATGTCACCATCATGAATACTATTATGACCATCATCACTACTACTAGTACTGTCACCATCATATCTACTACTGTTATCATCATCACTACTGTCATCATTATCACTAAATCTACAACCATTATCACTGCTATTATCACCATCATCACTACTATCAGCATTATCCCCACTATTACTACCATCACTTCTAATGGCAACTAAACTAACTTAACCAATCAAATGTGTCCCAAGTTTTTCTCGCCCCCAGAACGCCATCATCATTACTTGGGAACAGGTACAGGGTGGGGGTGGGGGGTGGGTGTCCTGAGAGGGGGGGGGGGGGGGGGGGGGGCCTGGATGGGGGGGGGGGGGCAAAACCATATTTCGGACCTAAAATCATTGAGGGACCTAACTATTGCACATATTGAAAAAACAAATATATATATATATATTACCGTCGCATTCACGCACCGAATGTTCGTGTGAAGTTTGGTGAAAATCTGTCGAACGGTCTAGGAGGAGTTATCGGACAGACAGACGGACAGACAGACAGGCAGACATCTCGGCCGGCATGTACCACTGTACGGGGGGCGATACCACTCTGCTTACACAGAGTTGATAAAATACGTCTCAAGAATATCCTCTTTCACTATGGCATAGGGCATTTATTATTAGCGGGTTTTGTAAGGAGTACGAGGGAAGAACACGTATTTTGTTTGTTTTCTTATAGCCTACAACCCGAATATACAGTAGATGAGAGTCTTAAGGGGGGTGATCTGCTTTTTGTTATTTCTGTCCTTTTCTCTCTTTCTCTGGCTTGTATCCATTCGGCCCCATTCAGCCAATTATTTTAAGACGTTTATCCCCATCTAGGTGTCGATTTCTTCCTGGCGAACGATAGCGAGCCAGCATTATATGAAGAAATCCGGCTTCGCCGGAGACATTTTTCTATCGAAAAATGTACAAATTTAGCCTGCTGTCAAACAAAAATTAAAAATATGCTGGCTCGCTACCGCTCACCAGCAAAAAATTGACACCTGGATGGGGATAAAAGTCTTAAAACAGTAGGCTGAATGGGGCCAAATGGATACAAGCCAGAGAAAGATAGAAAAGGACAGAACAAAAACAGGTCACCCCCCTTAAGCCCTGTCACACATGAGTTTTTTCTCGTATTATTTCGGGACATTTTCGCACTGGTATCGGTAACTAGACTGAATGTAAATTATGTTAGGCGGCTGAATTCTGATAAAGTGTAATTTTATAAACTTCCAGACGATAATTGCCCGTAAAAAGAGATCGAGAAAAGGCTCGTGTGACTCCGGCTTAAGGCTGTATTCGGATAATGTTTCGTCCTTCGCCCTCGTTACATAATAGGCTAATTGTTACAGCAGATACTTCACATATCACAAACACTCGAACCCTAGACATTCTGACGAGTATAATAGGTATTGAAACCAGCAAAGGTGTTCTATGGCATGCTGGCGGGCGTTTGGCAAGGTACATACGGTACTTATAAAAACAGCAAAAATGAAATCCAAATATATAAGTCCATTAGCTATACCAAATTCAATGTTCACTTTTGTGCTAACTAGTCCTGCGCTTTAGGTATCCAGCTACTTGTTCTCTGTAGTGGGTGTGGGTGTGGGTGTGGGTGTGTTCTGGCTTTTATGTAGGTCCACAAGGATGTTGAGGGACTCCATCTAAAAGTAAGATACATTCCGTGTTGAGACCAAGGTGAATATGCCAGGAACCAGGTAAACGTAGGAGTGGAGATGCTAATTACTAGTTCACCTCCCCTGCCGCCTGCCTCGGGGTAGCCTGGACAGGGTTAAGGGGGATCACCGGCTTTTTCTTATCTTTCTCTCCTTTTCTCTCTTTCCCTGGCTTGTATCCATTCGGCCCCATTCAGCCAACTGTGTTAAGACGTTTATCCCCATCCAGGTGTCAATTTCTAGCTAGCATTATATGGAGAAATCCGGCTTTGCCGGAGAATTTTTTCTATCAAAAAATTTACAAATTTAGCTTGCTGTCAAAACCAAAAAATATATATATGCTGGCTCGCTACCGCTCGCCAGGAAAATATTGACACCTGGATGGGGGTAAACGTCTTAAAACAGTAGGCTGAATGGGGCCGAATGGATACAAGGCAAAGAGAGAGGGAGAGAAAGAGACATAAAAGCGAGGTGGGCTCCCTTAACAAATCATGTCCGCTAGATATTAAATAAAAGCCGTAAATAAAAAAAAAAAAAAAAAAAACAGTGCCTGGGGACAGAGGTGAATGGGGGCGTTTCGTTCGTGGCCACCCCTTCGGGAATCACAGCATCCAGCAATAGATATAGAGTATAGCTAGAGCATAATTATAGTATGAACCATGAGAAGTTTACACAATCACCTGGAAGGAACGAGAGAGAAAAACAACAACAAGAACCATCTAGGACTGAAAGGATTAAAGGGAGATGGGTCATTTTTCTGGTCCCTCTTCTTCCTCTTGTTTAGCCCCGTTAGTTATCAGATTTTAAGACGTTCGGCCCATTAGTTTGGCGGTTTTAAGACCTTTCGCCCCATTTCGTTGTCAATTTTAAGACCTTTCGTGCAATTTAGGTGTCGATTTTTTCCTAGCGACCGATAGCGAGCCTGCAATTATAAGAGAAACCGGCCTTTGGCCGGGAAATTTTTCTATCGAAAAATGTACAAATATATCTTGAAGGAGGATTTTTTTTTATATATTTTTTTATATATAATTATATTTTTTATATATTTATATTTAAGGTTGATGGAGGTCTAGGGAGGAAACTTGAAATAATGCTAAAAATATAATATAAATGAGGAAAGAAATACGCCCCTCCTCCCCCCTTAAAGAGAGAAAGAGCAGCAGGCGGCCAGGTGAGCGTCATCGATGAACAGACCCCTTTTTAACAGCCTGTCATTTCCTGCTGTATTGAGTCACGCCCACCACCACCACCACACAGACAGACAGATTCCTGCACGTTGGTCACCCTTCAGTACACCGAGGGAGGAGGAGGGAGAGGGAGAGGGAGGGACACTGGACCCCATCTTGTGCATTGGTTGGTGTTAAGTTCCATTAAGGGGACAGTGGTTATTTTTGGGGGGTCTATTTATTAATATATTCATTTATTTATTTTCGTTTCCTCCCTAGACCTCCATCAAACTTAAAAACACATCCATTAGATCCCCCTTCGACATTAATTTGTACATTTTTCGGTAGAAAAATGCCGCCGGTTTCTCTCAAATTACAGGCTCGCTGTCGCTCGCCAGGAAAAAATCGACATCTAAATGACACGAAAAGTCTAAATATTGAGAAAGAAGTAGGGCGAAAAGTCTAAAAATCACCCAACTAATGGGCCGAACGTCCTAATATCTGAAAACTAATGAGGCTAAAGCTGAGGAAGAAGGGGGCCTAGAAAAACGACCCCTCTCCCCATGTTGTGCATTGGTTTACCCCTTCTGTACCGAAACGTCCTTTTGGTTTTATTCTAGCTATAGTTAGACGGTTTTCTGCAGTTTAGGAAAGATCTGTGGGAGTAAAAAGGGTTAAGTGAGATAGCTCGAAGCCTGTTAACCCCTTCAGACTCATATGACGCAGAGTTGCCAGATTAGCAATAAGAAATAGAGTTCTCACTCTTATAATTACCTCTCCAAAATTAGTTTTCTGCCCACAGCTAACTCAAAGACAACTGCAGAGGTTGAAGTAACTAAACTAAAGGTTTCTAAATACCCCTGATGGCAACAAAGGCTTTAAAGTATCCCTAATCGGCTGAAAATCGCGTCATATGTCGGAGAGGGTTAATTGCGTTTAAACTAAATGAAATCGTCGAACAGCAGCCAGAATACAATTAACAAAGCGTCGCCGGCACAGAAGAGTTAATATACAGCTCCATTAATTAAGGGGAGATCTCCACTTCAGGGATTTGTTTTCTTGACCCCCTTTCTCCCTCATGTTTAGCCCCATTGCTTTTGATATTATACAACGTTTGCCCCATTAGTTTAGCGATTTTAAGAACTTTTACCCCATATTAAGACCTTTCGTGCCATTTAGGTGTCGATGTAATCCTGGCGAGCGATAGCGAGCCTGTAATTTAAGAGGAACCGGCCTTCGGCCGGGCCATTTTTCTACCGAAAAATGTACAAATTTATCTTGAAAGGGACTCAAGGGGGTGTAATTTTAAGGTTGATGGAGGTCTAGGGAACAAACTAAATACCTGCCCTTAACCCTTCAGTAGACAGAGGAGGGAGGGAGGGAGAGGGAGGGACACTGGACCCCATCTTGTGCATTGGTTGGTGTTAAGTTCCATTAAGGGGACAGTGGTTATTTTGGGGGTCTATTTATTAATATAGTCATTTATTTAGTTTCGTTTCCTCCCTAGACCTCCATCAAACTTAAAAAAACATCCATTCGATCCCCCTTCGACAATAATTTGTACATTTTTCGGTAGAAAAATGTCTCGAAGGCTGGATTCTCTCAAATTACAGGCTCGCTATCGCTCGCCAGGAAACAATCGACACAAGTCTAAATATTGACAAAGAAATGGGGCGAAACGTTTAAAAATCGCCAAACTAATGGGTGTTCGAACGTCCTGATATCTGAAAACTAATGGGGCTAACGCTGACGAAGAAGGGGGTCTAGAAGAACGACCCCTCTCCCCTTAACGCCAATGTATTTATAGGCCAAGATGAACAGCCAATATTGGAATAGAAATCAACGCTATATAATTAATATACTCAAGCATATTATTCATACAACGATTAATCGATTTGGTTCTCTTATTTTACATATGTTAAGGGGAGATATTTAGTTTGGTCCCTAGATATCCTTCAAGCTTAAGATTACACCCCCTTGAGCCCCTTTCAAGATAAATTTGTAAATTTTTCGGTAGAAAATTGTCCCGGCTGAAAGCCGGTTCCTCTTAAATTACAGGCTCGCTATCGCTCGCCAGGATAAAATCGACACCTAAATGGCACGAAAGGTCTTAAAATTGACAGAAATGGGTTGAAAGTTCTTAAAATCGTCAAAATAATGGGGCAAACGTCTTAAAATTAGAAAAACAATGGAGCTAAACTTGAGGGAGAAAGGGGCAAAGAAAAAAATCCCTCAAGTGGAAATCTTCCCTTAACATAATTATGTTAACTCACGATCAAATTATTCTTGCCAGTTATAGAATTCACGCCCTATAGATCCGTACAAATTATTGTTTACAGTTAAATGATGGCACTGCATTATAAGCCTACACGCCACATTTTTGATGAGTGTGGCCGCAGTAGCCGATTCCGAAAATGACCGGACACTGAATATATGTCAAGGTATAGCTTGGGGATTGTGATTTACTCTAGGAGATAATAAACCTTATAAGTATTATCGCCTCTTCAAAAAGGCTTGAACTTAGGAATTATAAACCGTACTTAAGGGGAGGTTTTTAGTTGATTCCCTACACTTCCATCAAGCTTAAAATTACTCCCCCTAGACCCCCTTTCAAGATAAATTTGTACATTTTTCGGTAGAAAAATTTCCCGGCCGTAGGCCGGTTCCCCTTAAATTACAGGCTCGCTATCGCTCGCCAGGAAAAAATCGACACCTAAATGGCACGAATGGTCTTAAAATTGACTTAAATGGGGCGAGGGTTCTTAAAATCGTCAAACTAATGGGGCGAACGTCTTAAAATCTCAAAAGCAACGGGACTAAACATGAGGGAGAAAGGGGTCCAGAAAAAAATCCTCCAGGTGGAAATCTCCCCTTAACCAATAAACACTGGTATTCTTTTATACCCATGATTTCCTATGTGTATGAAGGGGACACAAGGTAATGCTCCCTGTAGCAAGTGTCCTCCCCAAAGATGAAATAGTGATAGGGAGCCAAAATCAATGTAAATTATTATAGTAAAAATGTCATGGACCCACGGGGCTTAAAATAGTTTAAGTAATATGATGAGGGAAAAATAGAATGAGGGAGAGTTTTAGAGTTCACTTGTTGAGGAGAAGAAAGACTGGGAAAATTGGCTCACTCTTAGGTTAGAGAGCTGGACAGAATATGGATGGAAATGTGTTGAAAGGTGGGTGACACCCAATCTCCTTATGGGAGGAGGTATACAGTGAGAAAGCTCTGAAAAACCCTGATTAATGCATTAGCAGTAGAAGAGTGAGAGAGATGGAAAATCGCGGCAGGAGTGAGAGATCGTAGGGAATTAGTAAAAGTCGGTGAGCTGATGAGACAAAATGCTTTAGACTGTATCCTTTCCAGTATGGGTGGAACCTCACAAACGTTTACTGCTAAAACTAAAAGCGCATGGAATACAAGATGGTGTGTTGAAATGGATAGAAAATTGGCTCAGCGACAGAAAGCAGAGTAGTCATAAACGGTAAGGCATCTAAATGGACCAATGTAAGTAACGGGGTACCCCAGGGATCGGTACTAGGACCAATTATCTTTCTAATTTACATCAACGACATAGATGAGGGTCTCACCTGTACAATCTCAAAATTTGCTGACGATACAAAAATTGCAAATAACGTACTCTCAAAAGAACAAGTTGACGATATGCAACACAATCTAGATAAGTTGTAATGTTGGGCCCAAATTTGGCAATGAGTTTCAATGCGGATAAATGTAAAGTACTACATATCGGATACCAAAATGAGAAAGCAAACTATTTGATGAATGGCACTCCGCTTAAGAATGTAAACAGAGAAACCGATCTGGGAGTAACAATATCGAGTAATCTAAAACCGAGTCAACAATGTTCAAAAGTTGTTAAGAAGGCAAACAAAATAATTGGCTTTATAGGCAGGTCATTTGAGCATAAATCCAAAGAAGTTATCCTAACCCTTTACAATTCCTTAGTCCGCCCTCTTCTGGAATACTGCGTTCAATCCTGGTGCCCTTATTACCAAAAAGATATAGACAAGCTAGAACGAGTTCAACGTAGAATTACCAAAATGATACCTAGCCTAAAGAACAAACCATACGAAGAGTGTCTTAGAGAATTAAATCTATTTCCTTTAACCCAGCGCAGATTAAGAGGCGACTTAATTCAAGTGTTCAAAATCATCAAAGGCATCTACGATATGAACTGTAGTAAGTACCGGTACTTCACTATCGACCAATCTAATTACACGCGGGGAAACGGGTGCAAAATTATTGGTAAATCTTTTAACTCACACGAAGCTAAGAATTTCTTCTTCAATCGAGTTGTCAACTTATGGAATGGGCTTCCCCGAGATGTTATAGACTGCAGCACCGTTGATTCATTTAAACTTCGACTAGACAAATATCTCGCATCAAACCCGCGACTGACTGGGTTTGTAAATGAATAACTTTAATTTATCCTCCCCTCAGTTACTAACCCATCTGTCCCCTACTAACTTCCTAATCCTGCCACGGACATTAGTTCCAGGGCAGTAGTTCCCTTTCCAATGTTCCATTACCCACTCTAAACCACTGTTTGGACACTTGATCCTCAGTGTTTTGGAGGACAAGCAGTCTAGAAGGGTCACTAGACCTGTTGTTGCTTGATTTCCTTTGTACTCCTTTGTACTTTGTACTCCCCACAAATGAGAACAATATTCGATAAATGGGCGCACAGTGCTCCTGAACAGATCAAGAACCTGTGCGGGGGTGACGAACCCACAGAGACGGTTGACCAGACCTATCTTCTAGGAAGCTGTTTTAGCAAGAGTGGTGATATGATCTTTTCAAGTAAGAACAGAAGAAAAAGAGACACCAAAAATATTGAGAGAAGACGAAGGGTTGATTTGCGTGTTGTTGAAGAGTAAGGCATAATCGTGTGGCAGATTGTAACGGATAGATAGACGAAGAAATCGGGCTTTGGAAGCATTGAAAGCAACCGGATTTGCTCTGCCCTAATTGGATATAGTTGATAGATCAGAAGGTAGGCGTGGTATGGCCTTATCACGTGAGTTTTAGAGTGTTGATGAGTGGGACGTTGTAGAAAACTAGTTGAATAGTGTAAGGAAGTCATTAGCACATGAGTGGATAGGACTAGAGTTACAGTTGAGGAGATCATTAATGAATATTAGAAATATAACTGGAGATCAGGGAACACCGGAGTTGAGGGGTTGAGGAAGTGAGCAATAGCCGTCCACAACATCTGCTATATAATGACTAGATAGGAAATTAGAGATAAAAGCACAGATAGAGGGACAGAAGCCGAAGGAGGGTAGTTTGGAAAAATGTGATTTGTGCCAAGACTCTATCGAAGGCTTTCGATTTATCTAGCGCAATAGAAAAGGGCTCACCGAAGCCTTTAAGGGGAGGTATATAGTTTGTTCCCTACGTTTTCATCAAGCTTAAAATTACACCCCCTAGACCCCCTTTCAAGATAAATTTGTACATTTTTCGGTAGAAAAAAATCCGGCCGGGTTGCTCTTAAATTACAGGCTCGCTATCGCTCGCCAGGAAAAAATCGACACCTAAATGGCACGAGAGGTCTTAAAATTGACAGAAATGGGGCAAAATGTCTTAAAATGTCCAAACTACTAGGGCGAACGCCTTAAAATCTCAAAAGCAATGGGGCTAAACATGAGGGAGAAAGGGGTCCAGAAAAAAAATCCCTCAAGTGGAAATCTCCCTTTAAATGAGGATGACCAGAGTTAGCAAGGTACAAAAAGAGATCGACAGTAGAGCGTCCCTTATGGAAACCATACTGACAATCTGAAAGAAGATTATGAGAAGACAAATACTTAATGTTTACCATCATCATTAAACAAAATTATGAGAAGATTATGAGAAGACAAATACTTAATGTTTACCATCATCATTAAACAAAATTATGAAAAGATTACGAGAAGATTATGAGAAGATTATGAGAAGACAAATACTTAATGTTTACCATCATCATTAAACAAAATTATGAGAAGATTATGAGAAAATTATGAGATTATGAGAAGATTATGAGAAGACAAATGCTTAATGTTTACCATCATCATTAAACAAAATTATGAGAAGATTATGAGAAGATTATGAGAAGATTATGAGAAGACAAATACTTAATGTTTACCATCATCATTAAACAAAATTATGAGAAGATTATGAGAAAATTATGAGAAGATTATGAGAAGACAAATGCTTAATGTTTACCATCATCATTAAACAAAATTATGAGAAGATTATGAGAAAATTATGAGAAGATTATGAGATTAAACAAAATTATGAGAAGATTATGAGAAGACAAATGCTTAATGTTTACCATCATCATTAAACAAAATTATGAGAAGATTATGAGAAGATTATGAGATTATGAGAAGATTATGAGAAGACAAATGCTTAATGTTTACCATCATCATTAGACAAAATTAAATAATACATTCGTATGTCCCAATTTTTGCCAATTACTATAATAAATAATGTGTATTAATTTGCAAACAGGTATTTTGAACATTGAGCCTATGTAATGATATAGCCCTCCCCGACTACAGATTACCTATAAGGTAAGTAAGGTGAGGTGGCTCTAGCTCATGGTTGTTAGATGGACGGCATGGTAGAACTATAAGATATGTAAACATTCCTCATCATTCCGTAATCTTATACATATACCAGTACATAGTTACGGAGTCTAGTAACCCAATGCCAATTACATATAATTATATTGTGTCTATATAAAACACGAGTGACACCGAGCTACTTGATTGCCGATAAACATTAAGGGGGGTGACCTGCTTTTTGTTATTTCTCTCCTTTTCTCTCTTTTTCTGGCTTGTATCCGTTCGGCCCCATTCAGCCAACTATTTTAAG
Organism: Paralithodes platypus; assembly: GCA_032716605.1. NCBI lineage: Eukaryota > Metazoa > Arthropoda > Malacostraca > Decapoda > Lithodidae > Paralithodes > Paralithodes platypus. Next base: position 27,089,403 of record CM064518.1, on the reverse strand, counting down.
ACGTTTATCCCCATCTAGGTGTCGATTTTTTCCTGGCGAGCGAAAGCGAGCCAGCATTATATGAAGAAATCCGGCTTCGCCGGAGACATTTTTCTATCGAAAAATGTACAAATTTAGCCTGCTGTCAAACAAAAATAAAACATATGCTGGCTCGCTACCGCTCACCAGTAAACAATTGACACCTGGATGGGGATAAACGTCTTAAAACAGTAGGGTGAATGGGGCCAAATGGATACAAGCCAGAGAAAGATAGAAAAGGACCGAACAAAAACAGGCCACGAAGGAAGTCAATGCACTTAAAACAGAGAAAACCAAATATAATACATAAACTACAATCATGGTATCAGCAAAGATAATTGACTTTACACTCTTATAGTTGTATATATAAATATTGTTTTGGTCTTCAAATAACAGGTTTCATTCTGCGATAAAGACCAAATGTTAAGAGATAATTATAATTCAAACAATGAAGCAATGCCACGACCTTAGAGCATGCTATATAAGTATAATTTGTGGAAGCAAGTTTAGGCATGACATTGTATATATTGTAAAAAATAAATAAAAAAAAAATATATAAAAACACAAACATTGTTTATACTGTCTTCGTAGCGCAATGGATAAATGCACTGAATTTCGGTGTGAGCATCCTAGGTTCGAATCCCTGGACTGCCACATGTATTTGTTGATTTCATTAATTGAGTTTAGGAGTAGATCAGATGAAGTATTGAGGGCTAAGCCTTTGCAACGGCTTGGTGGAGGTAACATAATAATATATACAATTTATACAGAGGACATTGGATCTATAAACATACGCCGATGGTTGTATCTGTATCATGAAAAGCACAAGGCGTATAGGAAATTTTGCAAGTGCCTGTACAGTTGCTTGCCTACATTAAGGGGAGGTATTTAGTTTGTTCCCTAGACCTCCATCAATCTTAAAATTACACCCCCTTGAGTCCCTTTCAAGATAAATTTGTACATTTTTCGGTAGAAAAATATCCCGGCCGAAGGCCGGTTCCTCTTAAATTACAGGCTCGCTATCGCTCGCTAGGATAAAATCGACACCTGAATTGCACGAAAGGTCTTAATATGGGATGAACGTTCTTAAAATCGCTAAACTAATGGGGCAAACGTTTTATAATATCAAAAGCAATGGGGATAAACATGAGGGAGAAAGGGGTCAAGAAAAAAGTCCCTCAAGTGAAGATCTCCCCTTAATCTGTCCCTACTCCCTGATTGATGGTGTAATGGTTTGCGTGTTTAAGATCTGCATGTGGTAACCCGGGTTCGAATCCCGGGTGGATCATATGTTTTCATTAATTTAATTGGGAGGTGTTTGAGAGTTAAATGAAAAAATATATATTTTTTATAATTATGATAAAGAAAATAGTATGGCTGAATTAGTTGTGTAATTTGTTGTGAAGTAGTTCATTTATATGATCAATTAACGATTTTGTAACAAATTATTGTAGTACATTAATCATACTAAGTTTACCGCTATACATAATATCACAGAGTAGGGATCAATTTATTTGGGCAATTATCTCTCTGGTCCTCACGTAATTGACCACTTGTAGTCCGGTGGCAGTGACCCCATGCTTTGCAATGTCTGTTTACATTTGTTTGTTTGCATTTTTTGATAGTTCTCAGGCTCTAGATGAAATTTAGCCTGGGTGGCCCCTCCCCACCCGCTTGGCTTTTTCAGAATCCAAGATGGCCGCCAATATGGCCGCTTCGCAAAACCGAAATATAAATTTCACCATAACATCCATACTAAGTATGATAGAACTTAGGTTTTGGTGTCTATCTATATGTTTTTAGGGGCAACGAATCCAAATATGAAGTTATTATTCCATTTGAACCCATTTGTATAACGGAAATACATGAAAGCATGCATTACATAATTCATACCTGAAAAACAAAAATGTGCATGTGATTCTTATATAGTATTTTCTACTACCAAATATAGTTTTGATTCTCGGTGGAATGCATTTCTAATGGACTGTGTTAGCTGTATTGATACTCTTATGGCAAACAGTGGTCTGAAAGAGATCCTGCAGACATCTTTTGGCTCAGTTAAGAAGATGTTGCAAGGTAAGAAGCTTACACAGAATGTTCGGGCATTGCGACTACTAACTGAAGAGTTGCTATGACCACTGTTTCAGAAAGACTCACCCCCAACAAGTATGGATGGTCTTGAAGATATTCTCAATGAACTTGCTGCTCAGAGCCGTACTACAAAAATGTGGGTCAACAATGTTATCACACCCACTTTCTTAATGATGAGGTTCTGCAGAGCATCGCATGAAGGGGATTGGCCTCCACATCAAAACAGCAGGAGAAATGCTACCCTACAAGTTTGCAGCTCACAAATACAATTATAGCAGATATGGTCTTTACTACGTACATTCAATAACATGGCTTGGACCTGAGATATTGGACAGGTTTTGTCGTGGAGAGCAAGCCCTGCACCACATTGCTGGTTTCAACAATGGACAGTGGAGTGATATGTTTATTGAGACAAACTGGATGAGGAAAGGGCATTGGCCAGGAGGCATTATTGGAACCACAAAGAGGCCTCAAACAATGGCAACATGTATGTACAGTATGTATGCAACAATGACCTTGACTGGTGACCTTTAGAAGTTATCTGGAGCTGAAGAAGATGTGAAAAGAATGTACAAGGAGGAATCTATAAGTCGTATCCATAGAGATGGTTGTGATCGTCAATCACTACGAGCAGTTCTAGAGGAAAGTATTGACCCAATGGATCCAGGTACCCATGCTGCAGGATGTCTGCTAAACATTTCGACTGGCCAGTATGCTCAGCAAAATGTTAATGTTGACAGAGCCCTGGAGATTGGGACTAAGCAGATGATTCAGTTTGAAGCATCCTGGCCAGAAGGTTTCTACACCTCACTCAAAAAACAAATGGTACCATAGCTGTACATAAAAAACATCTCACAATTGGAGAGAATGCTGTCGTTGACCATGAGGCAATCTATGCTCGTGTGATTGGCCTTCTAGTGAATCAGGGTGATCTTGATCTGCAACAAGTGTTCGCCACAGAATTTACTGCTTATCCACCATCGATGTTCAAAGTTGATGGGCAGATGCGATTCGCAACTGGAAAGTCTGCACTGAAAAATAATCTCAAAGTGGAAATATCAAAGCGCATTACCTTATGCCCAACAGCCCTGGTGGTAGATGTGTCAGCTCTTCTATGAACACTCAACTGGCCAACTCAAGGAACCATTGATACGTTCATATCGGGCTTCAAAGTGTGCATCTCTGTTGGCCTCTCTGAAGCTGATGTCCACCTGTGCTTTGACCAATAATTTGACTACTCTATCAAAAGTTGTACCAGATCTACTCAAGCATGCGCTACCCGTGTCCACCAGTTTACTAGAAAATCCCCACTACCTGCTCGGAATTTAGTGTTAAAAAACTCTACCAACAAAACTCAGCTTAATGCTCTCATTTCTGACCAGATCCTAAGTGATGAAGACTTCTTACAGAGTGTGACACAAAACCACAAGTTGGTGGTTACCCTGAACAAAGCAGTACCTACCCAAGTATATAAGGGACATAAATTGCATCGATAGGATCTTGCCTCAGCACATGAAGAAGCAGACATACTCATAACTCAACATGCCATCTGCCTTGCTAAAGAAGACCCAAATTCCCGTATTTGTGTTGTGAGTGATGACACGGATGTTTTTGCTCTACTTCTATGTCTACTCGAGAGAGCATCTCCAATCCTCATTGACGATGCAGTCACCTATTCAAGGTAGATGTAAAGGAAACCTCTTACAAACAAGCTACAATAATAACAGAACTGTTGGCACTGCATGCTCTAACTGGTTTTGACTCAGTTGCAGCAACGTATGGAATTGGAGAGACAAAAGCAATTACTGTTACTCGGAAGGGCTACACTCTTGATCAGCTTGGTCAACCCACTGCAGATATTGACAAAGTTATTGAACAGGCAACAGCTTTCATGAGTGCACGCTACAGCAGTACAACGCCATTCTCGCAGTGGCGGATTTAGGGGGGGGGGGGGGGGGGGGGAGTAGGCCATGGCCTAGGGCCCTGCGCGCCCAAGGGCCCAGCACCCCCAAGGTGCCCACACCATTGGTAAAAAACAAAACAAAAAACACATTAAAAGTTAATTCACAGTTTGCATTTTCGGTTATCAATTTTTGTTAGCGATTACCCCATTCCCAGAACTATTGGGATTAATGGCATTATGACTTTTATTACATACAAAATAATGGGTATTAAATATATAATGATTGCGTTATATTTATTTTAAAACCGTAAAACGCGTAACCCGTTTACCTGGTAGAAGAAAACATTTAGTTATCCCTGATACTATTTTGTTAACACTATTATTGATTATTGGGAATCTAGGACTCTTTCCTCAATTTTTCTCACTGATCCTCACTTATAAATACCTGTGATTAAGTGGTTATGTTACTGGCTTGTATTTTTGCTAACCCAATTATTATTGATGGGTAGTCTATGGATAGTAGGCACCTCTATAGCACAGAGCTCGGCACGCTCGTTTCCTAGCCCAAACGAGATGGAAGAGGAGCAGATAGTTCCCGTAGGTGGAGGTGCAATTTTGTATGCCTAGGTATATGGAATCTAGACCCATGCTTATCAATCTCCTTAGTCCTTAGGCTGTTCGCCTACATTAGCTTAACCCATTCAGTAACAGTGCCATCCTTTTAAACAAAATCTGGCTTCTTTTAGACGATTTTAATATACAGTATTACAAATGTATAATAGCCTATATGTCAATATATATTTTATCTATATAATCTATTATACTATTTGTTATGACAAATAATTTTTTCCAACCCATTTTCCAATCACTTACAATAATACCGTCTTGCATTAGGCTAAGTAGAGAGGTAATAAGTTACAATTATAGTTTGTAGTCTTGGACAGTAGTTTACAATTTAAAGGTGGTTTTATCATGCTAGTCTAAAGATAAATATAATTGGCAATGCAATCATGCCTTCATTTTCAGCAACTCGTTCTAATTTCTATGACACAATGTCAATGACAATTTTCACATTGAAAACTTGATCATAGTAAAATATTAATTATTTTCTATATTTCACAAAAGTTCAAAGCCTCATTCGGCAAAACCAACAACTGATCCATTCCCATAGCCTAGCTACATACAGCAAAAGCTGCAAAATATGATTTTTTTTAAATTTTTATCAAAGCAGACAGACTCAATCAATATTGTCAGTGTTATCGTTGTTGTACATAGATCTATGGATAATTTTGTATATCTAAAGTATATGCATCTGCTATTTTAATTTACTAGTTACAAAGCTAAGCAAAATAACGTGATCACTAGGCTATTGACAAAATTATTCAAATTTATATTGAATTAGCACAAATAGGCTCAGTCGCTCATGTTGTGTCAAATAATACTTTGACTATCATGAGTGAGAAACACTATGGTCATATTACAACCACTATAAATTACAGGATTTCACTCCCTCCATAGGCCTCAAAATGCCCCTAAAAGTACTCAATTTTCAAAAAAAAAAAATGGGGGGGGGCTTACAGCACCCCCCCAAACCCCCCAGCTGTAGGGGCTCGCTTCGCTCGCCCCCCACCCACCCATTTACAGGGGCCCCGCATAACCCCAGTGCCTAGGGCCCCTTAACATGTAAATCCGGCCCTGCATTCTCTTCCATGACAGAATTGCGACAGCGGCAGTGGGCTCAGAAGATAGGGAAATCTACTTTTACCCCAAAACTTTGTAGTTTGCCTCCAACAACTGAGGCATTTGAACATAACGTCCGTAGAGCACAGTATCAAGTAGCTCAATGGTACCATGCCTTGAGTGGAAATTTAGCTCCCCTCAACCCATTAGAGTATGGATGGGATGCAGATGACACAAACAAATGTCTGATCCCACGAAACATGAAAGAAGGGGTACCATATGCTCCAGAACATATCCTGAAGCTGATAAGGTGTGGCTGTGCATCAGAAAGAGCATGCACAAATGGTAAATATGATTCCATGGGGAGACAACTTGCTTGTACACTATTTTGTTACTGTGGTAGTGGTGTAGCATGTGACAATCCCTTCAACATCAAGGAGCACACATCAAGTGTCACCGATGACACTTGTGAAAGAGATGACCATGGATGGAATAGCAGTGACGAGGAGGACAGTGACAATTAATTATCCAATATAAAAGTGTAATTATTATGATATACAGATTATTGTATAGTATATGAATTGTTTAACAAAAACATTTTACTTTCAACAACTTGCTTTTCCTGCTTTTAAGAACTATGTACAGTGCATTCAATTAGGGCATACATTTTTATCATTTTATTTCAGTTACCATGGATAAATTAATGAAATCCAAGTTATCTAACAAATTATCAATGAAAGTATTTGCTTAATCAAATAAGTTACTCATAATATATTTTTCAAACTAGTTACACCTGATGTCATATTCTCACAAATAGACTTTTATTTACTACATATGGGTATTCTTAACCATTTTAGTTACAAACATTTTTGGGGTTATTTCACAGAATTTTCGGTGCCTATCTTGTGTTTTCGATTTCCAGATTCCTATTAAATGTAAAAAATACTTTAGAAATGGATTCCTTACCCCCAAAAACATATATATAGACACCAACATCTAGAGTCTACTGTGCTTAGAATGAAAGTTACGGTGAAATAAAGATTTTGGTTTTGCGAAGCAGCCATATTGGCGGCCATCTTGGATTTTGAAAAAGCCAAGCGGGTGGGGAGTGGCCACCCAGGCTAAATTTGATCTAGACCCTTAGAATTATATAAAAATGCAAAAAAAAAAAATGTAAACAGACATTGCAAACTTTTCTAGAAATATGGGGTGCTGCCACCGGACTATTGCGAGTTTCTGGCTATAAGGAAGTTAGAGTTTTTGACATTAATATTTAGCAGAATTACCAGCTAAAATGCGATTGTAGTAAATTCATAAATACATACAACTAAATTCAACACAAGTTTAATCCATTAGACATTTACTTTATTATTGTACTTCTGTTTAAGGGGAGGTTTTTAGTTTGTTCCCTATATTTCCATCAAGTTTACGATTATACACCCCCTAGACCCCCTTTCAAGATAAATTTGTACATTTTTCGGTAGAAAAATGTCCCGGCCGAAGGCCGATTCCTCTTACATTACAGGCTCGCTATCGCTCGCCAGGAAACAATCGACACCTAATTGGCACGAAAGGTCTTAAAATTGACAGAAATGGGGCAAAAGTTCTTAAAATCGTCAAACTAATGGGGCGAAAGTCTTAAAATCTCAAAAACAATGGGGCTAAACATGAGGGAGAAAGGGATCCAGAAAACAATCCCTCAAGTGGAAATCTCCCCTTAATACCGATGTTTACGGCACCAATTTCTTTATAGCCAGCAACTCCCAAGTGGTCAATTGCTGAGGTTGGGTTTCTTGTTCTCTCAGTCTTACTCATGAAGAAATTGAGAGTTATAATTATACCACCGGTAATTGTATATACTTAAAATATTGTCATTATAGTTTTTGTTACACTGATTCTTATTTTAGGTTATAGTATTTTACGTTACAGTATTTTAGGTTATAGTATTTTAGGTTACAGTATTTTAGGTTACAGTATTTTAGGTTACAGTATTTTAGGTTACAGTATTTTACGTTACAGTATTTTAGGTTATAGTATTTTAGGTTACAGTATTTTAGGTTATAGTATTTTAGGTTACAGTATTTTATGTTACAGTATTTTAGGTTATAGTATGTTACGTTACAGTATTTTAGGTTATAGTATTTTAGGTTATAGTATTTTAGGTTATAGTATTTTACGTTACAGTATTTTAGGTTACAGTATTTTAGGTTATAGTATTTTAGGTTATAGTATTTTAGGTTATAGTGTTTTAGGTTATAGTGGTTTAGGTTATAGTGTTGGTTATAGTGTTTTAGGTTATAGTATTTTAGGTTATAGTGTTTTAGGTTATAGTATTTTAGGTTATAGTGGTTTAGGTTATAGTATTTTAGGTTATAGTGGTTTAGGTTATAGTGTTTTAGGTTATAGTATTTTAGGTTATAGTATTTTAGATTATAGTATTTTAGGTTATAGTATTTTAGGTTATAGTATTATAGGTTACAGTATTTTAGGTTACAGTATTTTAGGTTACAGTATTTTAGGTTATAGTATTTTAGGTTATAGTATTTTAGGTTATAGTATTTTAGGTTATAGTATTTTAGGTTATAGTATTTTAGGTTACAGTATTTTAGGTTATAGTATTTTAGGTTATAGTATTTTAGGTTATAGTATTTTAGGTTATAGTGTTTTAGGTTATAGTATTTTAGGTTATAGTACTTTAGGTTATAGTGTTTTAGGTTATAGTGTTTTAGGTTATAGTGTTTTAGGTTATAGTGTTTTAGGTTATAGTGTTTTAGGTTATAGTGTTTTAGGTTATAGTATTTTAGGTTATAGTATTTTAGGTTATAGTGTTTTAGGTTATAGTATTTTAGGTTATAGTATTTTAGGTTATAGTATTTTAGGTTATAGTATTTTAGGTTATAGTATTTTCCTTATTTCATATTTTGACGTTACATATTATATTTTTACATTTTACCATATTTGCATATTATATTCGTCATTTTACCTTATTTGCATATTATATTCGTCATTTTTCCTTCTTCCGAATTTAACATATTTTGGAGTATTTTTTCCATATTTATCTATCTCACTTTCCACTCTTCTGCATTTATTTATATTATGAACATTAAGGGGAGATATCCACTTGAGACATTTATTTCTTGACTCTTTTCTCCCTCATGTTTAGCCCCATTGTTTTTCTAATTTTAAGACGTTCGCCCCATTAGTTTGGCGATTTTAAGAACTTTCGCCCATTTATTTAACTTTTAAGACCTTTCGTGTCATGTAGGTGTCGATTTTTTCCTGGCGAGCGATAGCGAGCCTGTAATTTAAGAGGAATCGGCCTTCGGCCGGGACATTTTTCTACCGAAAAATTACAGGCTCGCTATCGCTCGCCAGGAAAAAATTTACACCTAAATTGGACGAAAGGTCTTAAAAGTGACAGAAATGGATCGAAAGTTCTTAAAACCGTCAAAATAATGGGGCGAACGTCTTAAAATTAAAAAAACGATGGGGCTAAACATGAGGGAGAAAGGAGTCAAGAAAAAAATCCCTCGAGTGGAAACCTCCCCTTAATACACAACAAAGACAAAACAAATAAAAGACAGACGACAGGATTAAAGCACAACAAACACAAAGCAACAAAAGAACAAAATAATAAAGTAGCGCACAAAAGCAACTAAACAAAACAATATATAATAAAAGTGAATGACGCAGGAGTGGCACGTATATAGTTTGAAATTTATAAAGATTGGCAGTTTTCCGGCCAGATGCAACGACTAGTCTGTATTTATATGGGGGAAATTATTATGGCTTCCTGTCAATGCGGCCCTTGGATTCCTCTATTATCTCACCTATCTCACTCTCTCTCACTGTTTCTCTCGCTCTCTCTCTCTCTCTACTTCTACCTCTCGCTCGCTCTCTCTCTCTCTCTGTGTGTCTCTATCTCATTCTTTCTCTCCCTCTCTCTCTCTCTACTTCTACCTCTCGCTCTCTCGCTCATATATATATATATATCTTACACACGAATCCATATTATGTACAGCTACTGACAAATGTTCGTGAGCTCTTGTGATGTTAATATAAATATATTCATTTGGATTGATGTTCAGATCAATTCAGGTATACTGCATATTAATAAGTACATACCATGTGTATAATAATATATACATACCATGCATATATATGTTTATAGCTTATTTTATATGAACATCAATCTGAATGGATAAAGACGATCGCAAAAGCCCACCAACTTTTGTCAGTAGCTGTACATACACACACACACATTCACATACATACTGTATAATTATGGCGCAGTCAGATTCCACGCACCTCTCACTCTCTCTCAATGTTAATGTATATGCATTCAATACATACACTGTATATATATATATATATATATATATATATAATTGGACACATTGAAGAAACATATGTGACCGAGGAAGACCCTACAAAGACTCTACGGTATAAATGGGTATGCAACTTGCATATACAGTATTATAATGGGGTATATTTATAGTGATTTACCTTTCTAACTGGTGTATTTATAGTGATTTACCTTTCTAACTGGTGTATTTATAGTGATTTACCTTTCTAACTGGTGTATTTATAGTGATTTACCTTTCTAACTGGTGTATTTATAGTGATTTACCTTTCTAACTGGTGTATTTATAGTGATTTACCTTTCTAACTGGTGTATTTATAGTGATTTACCTTTCTAACTGGTGTATTTATAGTGATTTACCTTTCTAACTGGTGTATTTATAGTGATTTACCTTTCTAACTGGTGTATTTATAGTGATTTACCTTTCTAACTGGTGTATTTATAGTGATTTACCTTTCTAACTGGTGTATTTAGTGATTTACCTTTCTAACTGGTGTATTTATAGTGATTTACCTTTCTAACTGGTGTATTTATAGTGATTTACCTTTCTAACTGGTGTATTTATAGTGATTTACCTTTCTAACTGGTGTAGGAAGGTATTATTACCATCAACATTCCATCAACAGGGTGAAGCTTTATGGACACTCCAAATACCCATTATTCACCCATAATATTTGAACGAGTAAAGGGGGGGGGGTCACCTGTTTTTTTTTTATCTTTCTCCCCTTTTCTCTCTTTCTCTGGCTTGTATCCATTCGGACCCATTCAGCCAACTATTTTAAGACGTTTATCCCCATCCAGGTGTCGATTTCTTCCTGGCGAGCGATAGCGAGCCAGCATTGTATGGAGAAATCCGGCTTCGCCGGAGACATTTTTCTATCGAAAAATGTACAAAATTAGCTTGCTGTCAAAACAAATATATACAGTATATATATGCTGGCTCGCTACCGCTCGCCAGGAAAATATTGACACCTGGATGGGGGTAAACGTCTTAAAACAGTAGGCTGAATGGGGCCGAATGGATACAAGCCAAAGAGAGAGGGAGAGAAAGAGAAAACAAGCGAGGTGGGCCCCCTTAACCCATTCAGTACCGGCGACGTCCTTTTCAGTATAGGTTATTCTGGCAACTATTACACGACTGTATTCAGCTTAGGAAGGACCTCTAGCAATAATAAGGCTTCCAACTATCTCAACCAACCCTCTTAACTACCACAGATCCTTCCTAAGCTGCGCAATATCGTCAAATTACAGCTAGAATAAAATATGACACACGTCGCTGGTACTGAAAGGGTTACGGGGAGGTTGGTTCGGTTTTCTGGACCACTTTATCCCTCATGTTTAGCCCCATTAGTTTTCAGATGCTAAGATGTTTGCCCCATTAGTTAGTCGATTTTAAGACCTTCTGCCCCATTTCTTCGTCAATATTTAGACCTTTCGTGCTATTTAAGTGTCGATTTTTTCCCTGGCGAACAATAGTGAGCCTGTAATGTTGGAAGAACCGGCCTTTGGCCGGGAAATTTTTCTACCGAAAAATGTACAAATTAATCTAAAAGGGGGATTTAATAGATTTTTTTTTTTTTTTTTAATTTGATGGAGGTCTAGGGAGGAAACTAGAAAAAGAATTAATACATGCAAAAATCGCCCAAAAAGTGAACCATCCCCCTTTAAGGCAATCAATAATCGAGCTTTGACGTAATAACACATAAATAAAAGCCAAGGCATAAATATCAGACACATTATATAATTATCTTACTAAAATATAAGTGAAGAAAGGAAGTCTAAAAGCAAATACCTGATGACTAATGATTTAATGGACTCCCTTAAAAGGAACGTCTAAACTGTGAGATAATACCCCTTGCCCGTACATAGTCTGGCAGGCTCAAACTTCATTATGTTAAGGGGACAGTGGCGGCTTTTTTTTGGGTCTATTTATTTGTTCTTTAGTTTCCCCGCTAGACCTCCATCAAGATTAGATAATATCCCTCTAGACCCTCCTTCAAGATAAATGTATACATTTTTCGGTAGAAAAATTGTCCCGGTCGAAGGCCGGTTCCTCTTAAAATTACTGGCTCGCTATCGCTCGCCAGGAAAAAATCAACACCTAAATAGCACGAAAGGTCTTAAAATTGACAATGGAATTGACAATGGAATGGGGCGAAAGGTGTTAAAATCGCCAATCTAATGTGCCGAACGTCATAAAATTTCAAAAGTAATGGGGCTAAAGACGAGGGAGAAAAGGGACCAGAAAATCGACCCATCTCCCCTTAAGGCCACGCTAACTGTACTCTCAACCTCACACACACATACACACACACACACATACACACGCACATGCATACACACACACACACCCACACTCTCTCTCACAAACATACATACACACACACACACATACAGTACACTCACACACACACACACACACACACACACACACACATACACACACACACACACTCACTCACACACTCACACTCACACATGCATACACACACAAACACACACAAACACATACATGCATACACACAAACACAAACACATACACACACACACACATACACACTAACCAATCCACCCACCCACACACGCACTAAGTCCATATAATCAAAGCATAATTGGAATTTGATATTATAGTAACTGTTCGTGCGTCTGGTTGTCGTGCTTTAGGGTAACGCTGCAGAGGAGGTTTGGTCTTATTTGTGTATACAGTATTTGTTAATTTATATATTTAGTTATTTAAAATGTCTAGTTTCCTCACAAGACCTCCATCAACCTCTTTAAAATGCCCCTAAAACCCTCTACTAGATAAATTAGTGTGTGTGTGTGTGTGTGTGTTTTTTTTTTTTTTTTTTTTTTTTTTAGAAAATCAATCCTTCATCTTCTTTCAGTATTCTTGGTGTTTCTTTTTCTCCTGACTGTTTTTGGAAAGATCATATATTTATTATTACCCCTCTTGCTAAAACAGCTTCCCAGAGGTTAGGTGTGCTCAACTGTCTTTGTGGGTTCTTCACCCCCGCACAGCTTCTTGCTCTGTGTAGGGTCGTAATTTGCCCATGTATTGAGTAATGTTCGCATGTGTGGGGAGGTTCCACCCGTACCGCACTTCTCGAAAGGGTAGAGTCAAAAGCATTTCGCCTCATCAACTCGTTTCCGCTTACTAGTTTCCTACAGTCTCTTTCTACATGCTGCAATGTTGCATCTCTTTCACTCTACAGAGCTCTCTCAGTGCGTACCCCCTCCCTTACGACGAGTGGGAGGCACCCGCCTTTCAACACATACCGACTCCTAGTCTTTCTTCTATTCAACAAGTGAACTCTGGAACTCTCCCTCAATCAATCCTTCCTTCATCCTATGACTTATACTGCTTTAACGTGTGTCCAGGCATTTTGACTATAATGTACTTTGAATTTGGCTCTCTGTAACTCTTTCAACTTTGAGGGAGACACTTGTTACAGGCAGCATTACCTTTTGTCTCTGTCACTCACATAGACAAAATAGATCAATAATTCTTCTTGTAATCATAAAGATAAGAATACAGTTTAGAAGGCCTTTCCAACAAGCAAAGGAACTATGTGAAATTGCAAACTATGGTAAAATAGATATACAGGTATAGAAAGGGAAATATTACGAGAGCCTGTATCACTACTGAACACCACAAACACAAGGAGGAAGATGCACGAGGGTTTAAGGGGACAGGGGGTATTTTGGGGTCTAATATATATATATCTAGATATTATATATATATATATATATAGATATATATTATAATTATTATGTTACCTCCACCAAACCGACTTTACTCCTAATAAAAACTCAATTAATGAAATCAACAAATACATGTGGCAGTCCAGGGATTCGAACCTAGGATGCTCACACCGAAATTCAGTGCATTTATCCATTGCGCTACGAAGACTGTTATAAAGAGAGAGAGAGAGAGAGAGAGAGAGAGAGAGAGAGAGAGCAGTAAAGAGTAGGACTAAGATGGATGATGATAATATACCATTTGGCTGGGTATTTTGTACTGGTGTTATTAATGTTCTTATAGCACTCCTAGCCTGTCTCTCACTCGCATTTTTTTTAAAGGGGGGGGGGGGTCATTTATTTCCTTATTTATTTATCTTTTTATTATTATTATTATTATTATTATTATTATTATTATTATTTGTATTATTATTTGTATTATTATTATTATTATTTGTATTATTATTATAATTTTTATTATTATTTTTATTATTATTTTTAGTTTCCTCTCTAGACCTCCGTCAAAAAAAAATATTCAAGATAAATTTTTACGTTTTTCGATAGAAAATGTTCTGGACGGAGGCCAGTTTCTACTGTATTACAGGCTCGCCATCGCTCGTCAGGAAAACAATCGACACCTAAATAGTACGAAATGTGTTATTATTGATTATAGAAATGGAGATGAAAGGTCTTAAAATAGACAAACTAATGGGGCCAAACGTCTTAAAATTTGAAATCTAATGGGGCTAAACACGAGATGGGGGGGGGGGGACCAGAAAACCAGCCATCATCATTAAGTCTTCTTATCCTCTTCATTTTTCACCCGGCTCTTTTCTTCACTATAATGTTCACTATATGTTTAGCATTTATAAGCTCGTTTTATGTTTCTGTCTGTTGTTACCCTCTTTCCTTTCTTTCGTTCGTTTATAATTCTTCTGTTTCTTGTCTGTTGTTACCTTCTTTCCTTTCTTTCGTTTATTATTCTCCTTTTTTCTTGTCTGTTGTTACCCTCTTTCCTTTCTTTCGTTCGTCTATAATTCTTCTTTTTTCTTGTTACCTTCTTTCCTTTCTTTCGTTCGTTTATAATTCTTCTTTTTTCTTGTCTGTTGTTACCTTCTTTCCTTTCTTTCGTTCATTTATAATTCTCCTTTTTTCTTGTCTGTTGTTACCCTCTTTCCTTTCTTTCGTTCGTCTATAATTCTTCTTTTTTCTTGTCTGTTGTTACCCTCTTTCCTTTCTTTCGTTCGTCTATAATTCTTCTTTTTTCTTGTCTGTTGTTACCCTCTTTCCTTTCTTTCGTTCGTCTATAATTCTTCTTTTTTCTTGTCTGTTGTTACCCTCTTTCCTTTCTTTCGTTCGTCTATAATTCTTCCTTTATCTTCTTCTCTTCCTCCTTTCTTTTCTTTTGTTCGTTTATAATTGTATTTTGTCTGTTGTTACTTGCTTTCCTTTTCTTTTGTTCGTTTATAATTCTTCTGTTTTCTTCTGCTTTGCCTGGTCTTATATTTGTATTATTATTTTAGTTTCCTCCCTAGATCTCTGTAAATCAAGGTAAATTTGTACGTTTTTCGACTTCCTCCACTTCCTAAACTTCAAGATAAATTTGTAAATTTTTCGACTTCCTCCACTTCAAGATAAATTTGTACGTTTTTCGACTTCCTCCACTTCCTAAACTTCAAGATAAATTTGTACGTTTTTTCGACTTCCTCCACTTCCTAAACTTCAAGATAAATTTGTAAATTTTTCGACTTCCTCCACTTCAAGATAAATTTGTACGTTTTTCGACTTCCTCCACTTCCTAAACTTCAAGATAAATTTGTACGTTTTTCGACTTCCTCCACTTCCTAAACTTCAAGATAAATTTGTAAATTTTTCGACTTCCTCCACTTCAAGATAAATTTGTACGTTTTTCGACTTCCTCCACTTCCTAAACTTCAAGATAAATTTGTACGTTTTTCGACTTCCTCCACTTCCTAAACTTCAAGATAAATTTGTACGTTTTTCGACTTCCTCCACTTCCTAAACTTCAAGATAATTTGTACGTTTTCGACTTCCTCCACTTCCTAAACTTCAAGATAAATTTGTACGTTTTTCGACTTCCTCCACTTCCTAAACTTCAAGATAAATTTGTACGTTTTTCGACTTCCTCCACTTCCTAAACTTCAAGATAAATTTGTACGTTTTTCGACTTCCTCCACTTCCTAAACTTCAAGATAAATTTGTACGTTTTTCGACTTCCTCCACTTCCTAAACTTCAAGATAAATTTGTACATTTTTCGACTTCCTCCACTTCCTATTCCTCTATTCTGTACCGTCTCCCCTAATTTCACTTCCTTCCTTCTTCTTCTTCCTTCTCACCGTTAAGGGGGTACTACTCGCTTTTTCTGGACCCCTTCTCCCTCATGTTTAGCATATTCGTTTTGACATTTTAAGACGTTCCTTCCATTAGTTTGGCGATTTTAATACCTTTCGCCCCATTTCGTTGTCAATTTCAAGACCTTTCGTGCCATTTAGGTGTCTATTTTTCCCTGGCGAGCGATAGCGAGCCTGTAATTTTAAGAGGAAGCGGCCGAAATCGAAAAATGTACAAATTTATCTTGAAGGGGGATCTAGGGAGTGTTTTTTTTTAAGCTTGATGGAGGTCTAGCGATGAAACTAAAAAATAAATGAATAAATTAATTAATAGCCCACAACACCGAGTAGCACCCCCTTAACCCCTTCTGTACCGGCGAGTCCTTTTAGCTTTTTTTTCTGGCTACTATTAGACGATATTATTCAGTTTATAGAGGGCCTCCAGCAATTAACAGTTTATAGAGGGCCTCCAGCAATTAACAGTTTATAGAGGGCCTCCAGCAATTAACAGTTTATAGAGGGCCTCCAGCAATTCAGTTTATAGAGGACCTCCAGCAATTACCAAGCTTTATAGAGGACCTCCAGCAATTACCAAGCTTTATAGAGGACCTCCAGCAATTACCAAGCTTTATAGAGGACCTCCAGCAATTAACAGTTTATAGAGGGCCTCCAGCAATTAACAGTTTATAGAGGGCCTCCAGCAATTAACAGGCTTCGAACTATCCCCCTTAACCCTTTTTACTACGACAACTCCTTCTTAAGGGGAGGTATTTCGTTTGTTCCCTAGACCTCCATCAAACTTAAAATTACACCCCCTTGAGTCCCTTTCAAGATAAATTTGTACATTTTTCGGTAGAAAAATGTCCTGGCCGAAGGCCGGTTCCTCTTAAATTACAGGCTCGCTATCGCTCGCCATGATAAAATCGACACCTGAATTGCACGAAAGGTCGTAATATGGGGTGAAAGTTCTTAAAATCGCTAAACTAACGGGGCAAACGTTTTATAATATCAAAAGCAATGGGGCTAAACATGAGGGAGAAAGGGGTCAAGAAAAAATCCCTCACGTGGAGATCTCCCCTTAAGCTTCTGAAGATAGTCTACATGTAGTACGGAAATCCTAAAAAGACGTCACCGGTACAGAAGGGGTTAATGCCTCACACTATTGTCTATCTGTATTATAAAGCTTCTTATTCCTTCTTCGCCTTTCTCGTTGCTATCCTCTTCTCTCATCTTTTGTGTGCATTTTCCTCCATTCCTTTAACTTTTCCTTCTTCCTTTTCGTTATCACCATTATTATTATTATCCACTTTCTATCTTTCATTTATGCTTCTACTCAACTTCTACTTCTACTCTACTTCTACTTGTACTCTACTTCTACTTCTACTCAACTACTCTTACTCAACTACTCTTCTACTCTACTTCTACTCAACTACTCTTCTACTCTACTTCTACTTCTACTCTACTTCTACTTCTACTCAACTACTCTACTTCTACTTCTATTCTTTACTCTTCTACTCTACTTCTACTTCTATTCTTTACTCTTCTACTCTACTCTACTACTTTACTTTTCTACTCTACTTCTACTCTTCTACTCTACTTTTTCTCTCCTACTTTCTTCTACTCTACTCTACTTTACTTTTCTATTCTACTTCTACTCTTTACTCTTCTACTCTACTTTATTATCTACTCTTCTACTCTACTATAGACTGCAGCACCGTTGATTCATTTTCGCCTACAAATTTCCAAACTACTTGGTTTGTAAATGAATAACTTTTCTACTTGTCCCCTACTAACTTCCTAGTCCTACACTTAGTGGCAGTCTCCAATTCCCTTACCCACTCTAACCACTGTTTGGACACTTCTCCTCAGTGTTTTGGAGGACAAGAACTAGACCTCTGATTCCTTTGTACTCCTTTGTACTACTCTTCGATTCTACTTCTACTCTACTATTCTACTTCTATTCTTTACTCTTCTACTCTACTTCTACTCTATTTTACTACTTTACTCTTCTACTTTACTCTACTTTACTCTTCTACTCTACTTCTACTTTACTCTACTTTACTCTTCTACTCTACTTCTACTTCTACTTTACTACTTTACTCTTCTACTCTACTTTACTACTTTACTCTTCTACTCTACTCTACTTTACTCTTCTACTCTACTTCTTCTTTACTCTTATACTCTACTTCTACTTTACTCTTCTACTCTACTCTACTTTACTCTTCTACTCTACTTCTACTTTACTCTTCTACTCTACTTCTACTTTACTCTTCTACTCTACTTCTACTTTACTTTACTCTTCTACTCTACTTCTACTCTACTCTACTTTACTCTTCTTCTACTTTACTCTTCTACTCTACTTCTACTTTACTTTACTCTTCTACTCTACTTCTACTTTACTCTTATACTCTACTTCTACTCTACTCTACTTTACTCTTCTACTCTTCTTCTACTCTACTTCTACTTTACTCTACTTTACTCTTCTACTCTACTTCTACTTTACTACTTTACTCTTCTACTCTACTTTACTACTTTACTCTTCTACTCTACTCTACTTTACTCTTCTACTCTACTTCTACTCTACTCTACTTTACTCTTCTACTCTACTTCTACTTTACTCTTCTACTCTACTTCTACTTTACTCTTCTACTCTACTTCTACTTTACTTTACTCTTCTACTCTACTTCTACTCTACTCTACTCTTCTACTCTACTTCTACTCTCCTCTACTTTACTCTTCTTCTACTTTACTCTTCTACTCTACTTCTACTCTACTTTACTCTTCTACTCTACTTCTACTTTACTCTTATACTCTCTTACTCTACTCTACCCTTACTCTTCTACTCTACTTCTACTTTACTCTTCTACTCTACTTCTACTTTACTCTACTTTACTCTTCTACTCTACTTTACTCTTCTACGCTACTTCTACTCTACTTCTACTTTACTCTACTTTACTCTTCTACTCTACTTCTACTCTACTTCTACTCTACTTTACTACTTTACTCTACTTTACTACTTTACTCTACTTCACTCTACTTTACTACTTTACTCTTCTACTCTACTCTACTTTACTCTTCTACTCTACTCTACTCTACTCTTCTACTTCTACTTTACTACTTTACTCTTCTACTCTACTACTTTTCTACTCTACTTTACTCTTCTACTCTACTTCTACTTTACTCTTCTACTCTAATACTTTTCTACTCTACTTTACTCTTCTACTTTACTTTACTCTTCTACTCTACTACTTTTCTACTCTACTTTACTCTTCTACTCTACTTCTACTTTACTTTACTCTTCTACTCTACTACTTTTCTACTCTACTTTACTCTTCTACTCTACTTCTACTTTACTTTACTCTTCTACTCTACTACTTTTCTACTCTACTTTACTCTTCTACTGCTACTTCTACTCTACTCTACTTTACTCTTCTACTCTACTCTACTTTACTCTTCTACTCTACTTCTACTTTACTACTTTACTCTTCTACTCTACTTTACTCTTCTACTCTACTTCTACTCTACTTTTACTTCTCTACTTCTACTCTACTTTTACTTCTCTACTTCTACTCTACTTTACTACTTTACTTTTCTACTCTACTTCTACTCTTCTACTCTACTTCTACTCTACTTTTACTTCTCTACTTCTACTCTACTTTACTGTTCTACTCTACTTCTACTCTTCTACTCTACTCTACTATTTACTCTTCTACTCTACTTCTACTCTACTACTTTTCTACTCTACTTCTACTTTACTACTTTACTCTTCTGCTCTAATCTACTTTACTTTTCTACTCTACTTCTACTCTACTTCTACTCTACTTTACTACTGTTCTACTCTACTTCTACTCTTCTACTCTTCTACTCTACTTTTACTCCTCTACTCTACTTTACTACTCTTCTACTCTTCTACTCTACTCTACTATTTACTCTTCTACTCTACACTTTACTCTTCTACTCTACTTCTACTTCTACTTCTCTACTCCTCTTCTTCCCAGTCTCTTGCCCATACTATGCACAAAAAAAAAATAATAATAATAATAATTTACTCTCATCCATACTATACATAAATTATACTATTATACCATACTATACATATCCAGCACAAGTAATTATTCTATTATATAATTATATTCTATATACTCAGGCCCAATCCCCACTTTTCCTATATACTCCGGCCCAGTCCCCACTTTTCCTATATACTCCGGCCCAATCCCCACTTTTCCTATATACTCCGGCCCAATCCCCACTTTTCCTATATACTCCGGCCCAATCCCCACTTTTCCTATATACTCCGGCCCAGTCCCCACTTTTCCTATATACTCAGGCCCAATCCCCACTTTTCCTATATACTCAGGCCCAATCCCCACTTTTCCTATATATTCAGGCCCAATCCCCACTTTTCCTATATACTCCGGCCCAATCCCCACTTTTCCTATATATTCAGGCCCAATCCCCACTTTTCCTATATATTCAGGCCCAATCCCCACTTTTCCTATATACTCAGGCCCAATCCCCACTTTTCCTATATATTCAGGCCCAATCCCCACTTTTCCTATATACTCAGGCCCAATCCCCACTTTTCCTATATACTCAGGCCCAATCCCCACTTTTCCTATATAATCAGGCCCAATCCCCACTTTTCCTATAATCAGCCCAATCCCCACTTTTCCTATATAATCAGGCCCAATCCCCACTTTTCCTATATATTCAGGCCCAATCCCCACTTTTCCTATATATTCAGGCCCAATCCCCACTTTTCCTATATACTCAGGCCCAATCCCCACTTTTCCTATATATTCAGGCCCAATCCCCACTTTTCCTATATACTCAGGCCCAATCCCCACTTTTCCTATATACTCAGGGCCAATCCCCACTTTTCCTATATTTTTGTGTGCTGTGTTTTCTTTTTTCCACTTTTCCTTTTTTTTTTGGGGGGGGGGGGGCCGACTGAAGACAGAGCCAGAATAGGGACAACACAACAGAAAACAATGAACACACAAAACCAAAATACATATCCAACACACGTAATTATGCATTTAGTATTTGTGTTGCTTAGATAAAAATGCGTCACTATTTTTTTTTAGTAGGTCCAATTAATTATGAGCGTAAGATATTTTTTAATTATATTCACTGCGACCTGGTTTATATTTTTACAATGATATTTAAATATTAATGTTTGTTCTTGTATATGCGAGTCATCTATCTGCCGGACTGTGAAAAACATCATTGCAGAATTTAGGAAAGATGGGCCAGGTTTTTTGGTCTCTTAATGATTTTATTCCTTTATTTCTTATTTTCCTAGCTAGATTTCCATCAAGCTTAGAAAAACACCCCTATAGATAAATTTGTACATTTTTCGGTAGAAGAATGTCCTGGCCGAAGGGGTGTTCCTCTAAAAATCTCAGGCTCGCTAGCTCTCGCCAGGAAATAATCGACACCTAAATCGCACGAATGGTCTTAGAATTGACAACGAATTGGGGTGAAAGGTGTTAAAATCGCCAAACTAATGGGCCGAACGTCATATAATCTCAAAATAAATGGGGCTAAGCATGAGGGAGAAGGATGTCCAGAAAAACGGCCCATCTCCCCTTAAGAGGGGTGACCTGTTTTTGTTCTGTCCTTTTCTATCTTTCTCTGGCTTGTATCCATTTGGCCCCATTCAGCCTACTGTTTTAAGACGTTTATCCCCATCCAGGTGTCAATTTTTTACTGGTGAGCGGTAGCGAGCCAGCATATTTTTCATTTTTGTTTGACAGCAGGCTAAATTTGTACATTTTTCGATAGAAAAATGTCTCTGGCGAAGCCGGATTTCTTCATATAATGCTGGTTCGCTATCGCTCGCCAGGAAGAAATCGACACCTAGATGGGGATAAACATCTTAAAATAGTTGGCTGAATAGGGCCGAATGGATACAAGCCAGAGAAAGAGAGAAAAGGACAGAACTAACAAAAAGCAGGTCACCCCCCTTAAGGCCTCTCCTAAACTTTGCCAGTGATACCAATTAGATGTGTTTGTTGACCTTGTGATAGTGATTGATTGGGGAAGTTAGGCCATCTCGCTGGAGGAGAATGGGAAGTGGTGACCAGCTAGAACATTAAGGGGAGTTGTTTTAGTTTGTTTCCTACTCCTTCAGCAATCTTAAAATATCACCCCTTTGACCCCCTTTCAAGATAAATTTGTAAATTGTTCGGTAGAAAAATTTCCCGGCCCAAGGCCGGTTACTCTTAAATTACAGGCTCGCTATCGCTCGCCAGGATAAAATTAACACCTAAATGGCACGAAAGGTCTTAAAATTGACAGAATGGGGCGGAAATTCTTAAAATCACCAAACTAATGGGGCAAACGTCTTAAAATCTCAAAAGCAATGGGGCTAGACATGAGGGAGAAAGGGGTCAAGAAAAAAGTCCCTCAAGTGGAAATCTCCCCTTAATATATATATACAATTTATATTTCCTGTTGTTGTTGTTGTTGTTCCCTAAGGAAGGCCATGGCCACGATATGTTTCCTGTTTATCTATATCGGTTAGGATATAGTCGTATCCTAATCTTATATACCAAGCTGTAAATTGATTTTAATAACTTGTCTTGATAGCGTAATGCATAAATGCGCGGAATTTCGGTGTGAGTATCCTAGGTTCGAGTCCTTGGAGTGCCACATGTATTTGTTGATTTCATTAATTAAGTTTTGAAGTAAAGTTGGTTGGTGAACAAAATATGAATATATCATCAATGATGAATGCAAAATAATATTATGAAGCAATAAAATAAGAGTGATAATTGTTAATATTTAGATTTTAAGACGTTCGGACCATTAGTTTGGCGATTTGAATACCTTTCGCCCCATTTCGTTCTAAATTTTATGACCTTTCATGTCATTTAGGTGTCGATATTTTCCTGGCGAGCGATAGTGCAGCCTGTAATTTTAAGAGAAACCGGCCTCCTGCCGGGAATTTGTTCTAAGCTTGATAGATTTCTAGGGAGGATACTAGAAAAATATTATATACATTAATAAATCGACCAAAAAGTGAACCAACCTCCTTAACACATTCCCTCCAAATTTACGGCAGTTATTCGTGGACGTCTATAGTGAACAGTGATTACGTGAATCTAGACTAGCAAACATACAACTATGGATACCATATTTTTCGGAAAATTGAGATATGTAAAATTAACAGATTACGCGGCAAACTGAAAACTGAAAGTACTGTACATCTCGCTCTCGCTCTCTCTCTCTCTCTATATATATATATATATATATACAGAGAGAGGCAGAGATGGATGAGGTAGAGAGGGTCATAACAACCAATAATTATAAGATGAATTACTAAGGGAATAGACGGTGGGGGTGGGTATTGGGGGGAGACAATGTAGGGGAGGTTGGGGGGGGGGGCGGGGGAGGTAGTGTAGAGGGAAGGAGGAGATAAAAAGTGATGAAGGAGAAGTAGGTGATAAAGCGGGAGAATGAAAGAGGAAGGAAGAATAGACAAAAGGCAATAAAGTGAAGGGACAAAGCAAGATAAAAATAACGTTGACATTACCAGAGAGATAGAGAGTGAGAGAGAGAGAGAGAGAGAGAAAAAAAAAGAAAAAAAAAAGAAAAAAGAAAGAAAGAAAGAAAGAGAGAGAGAGAGAGAGAGAGAGAGAGACATGCAGTACATACATACTCCTCACATTCCTTACATTCCTCCTCACCTCGCTACCACCAGACGCTGCAGACGCTCTGTCAACGCTCTCACGATATCGATCATAATTTGAGTATTAACTACTCATCCTCTTCATTCTTGTGCATGAAAGGTGGTTAAGAGCACGTTTAACCATCCTGTAGCTTAGTAAGTAACACTGCACGATATTTCGCTGTGTATTGACTGATAAACTTTGTGTTTATCACAAGACTCCTGCTCGGACAGGGCGCCACTAGCGCCATCTATTGTTTTGTTTTGCTTTGTAAACAAACGCTCTCTTATTACTATTTTATATAAAATCGTAGCCCCTAATTTTACCCATTACCTACTGTAGTAAGTATCTATTTAACTGCCTTGTATGTAAGTAAAGCTTTGCATATTAATTTGCTAATAAACAATATTGTTTACTAACTAACCGCCTACAGGGACTAACGCCGACACCATTTTGTAAACAAACCTTTTTTTGGGGATTATACATATTAAATTCCAGCAAATTTTGTACCAAATTTAAGTGCATTCATTTATCTTTTCCCCCTAGATATATTCGATTTTACTTTAAGCTAAGGGTGGTATTTGTACAAACTAACCTAGCCTAACCCAACCTGCCAAGCTTTTAACCTAACCCAAACCTAGCCTAGCCTATAGCCAGCCAATCTGTTTTATTATTAACTCTTGTAGATATTGTATTTAGTATCCTACTGTAGCTATATATATCTGTAATTTTAGTTGTTGCTTGCACGATCTTGTAATAACCTTTGACTGATACACTTTTTATCTAAAAAGAGTAGGCTACTGCTTTACTAGGCTACAGTGACACCAGGGTCATCTGTTGACACAGTATATTAACCCCCTGTGTGCAGTCACACTTTATTTTTATATAATCTCTATTTGGTGAATTGTATATTTAGTTACATATTCTGTTATACATATATTTGTTTAAGGTTAGGTTATCACACCTGGTAGCCTATTTCTGCGAATTTCAATTTTATTATATTCGGTTAGGCTATTCAACGCTGGTAGCCTATTATTGCGTATTTCAATTTTTAAAAACAAAATTTGGTTAGGCTATCGCCCCTGGAAGCCTAATTCTGCGTATCTCAACATTTTAGTTTTCGGTTAGGCTATCACCCCTGATAACCTATTTCTGCGTATTTCAGCATATTTGTTTTCGGTTGAAGTGATTGAAGTGTTTTTAAAGTGAGTGAAGTGTTGTAAAGTGAGTAAATTGTTTTTTAAGTGAGTGAAGTGATCTGAAGAAAGTGACTGTCACCATGCCTCGCGCTTGTGCGAACTGCGCCGGTAGGTTTGGTGAGTCCATGTTTGCTACTATCGATCTTCAAGTCTGCCGGCTCTGCCAGCAACGAGAGAATTTTACAGTGAAATTAGATGAAGCCTACAACAAGATCAACGTCCTCACCATGAAGCTGGAATCACTCCAAGAGTTTGTAACACTCAACGTTGGAGTGCCACAAACTTCAATTGTCACCGCAACTCCAGCAGCCACCAACGCCCCAACGTCAACTGCCAACAATTCAACGCCTACAGTAGCCATTTTCAGCTGATGTTTCCGATACTCAAGATACAAATAGCGACTCTCTTCCCCCTCAAGACAACTTCCGTGTCGTGAGGAACAACGTTTGCCCCAAGACCAGGAAACACATACCGATTACCGAGTGTCAAAACCGTTTCCAGATACTCGCAGACTCAGATGACAAAGAGGAAATAGAAGAAGTCCGGCTCGTGGGAGACTCGATGATACGTGGTCAGCTCACAGAGTTTTGCGCCAGGGCACCTAAGACCAGGAAGCGTTTTTGTATCCCTGGTGGTGGTGTGGATGACGTAGTTGCAGCAGTTGACGAAGTATCAAAGCTGGCCCCAGCTAATACAATGTACGTCATCCACGTTGGATCCAACGATGTACAGCGAACCCGGTCGGA
Source organism: Paralithodes platypus (assembly GCA_032716605.1). Taxonomy (NCBI): domain Eukaryota; kingdom Metazoa; phylum Arthropoda; class Malacostraca; order Decapoda; family Lithodidae; genus Paralithodes; species Paralithodes platypus. The sequence goes on along the minus strand of CM064518.1, from coordinate 27,063,637 downwards.
AGATTTGCTTTTAAAGTACCAGCAGCTGATCAAGTCGTTTAAGGAGAAGTCATCAAGGATCATCGTCTCAGGAATCGTCCCCCGGCTCGGTGTAGAGAGCCGATTTTACAACATAGCCACCAGCACAAATCGTTGTCTAGCAAACCTCTGCAGGAAGGAGAACGTGGGATTCGTCGACACCTGGGACAATTTCTACTACGATGACTATTTGTTTTCGGACGATGGAGTTCATCTGAACCAGGTGGGAGCAGCGCGTTTTGGGCGTCTTCTCAACGATGCGGTGAAGGATTTTCGGAGAAGAAATCGACTCAGCACAGGACAACCAGGAAGGAGGACCGACGACAGCGAGGACGGCAATCTACAAAGGAATTAAATACTAATCCGTCAAGAACCGCGAATTTGGATAAAGCTCCACAAACACGACCCAAATTCAAAACCGTCAGGGATAAGGACCGAGGACAGCCATGAATGTAAATGTAGATCCGACCAGAACCAATAATTTGAATAAAGACCGTTCCTTGAATCCCAAATCCAAAACTTTGAATGTTTTCTATGCAAACGCTCGTAGCATACGCAATAAATTTTCAGATTTAGAGGAACTAGTGTTTACAGAAAATTATGATGTGATTGGCATAACAGAATCTTGGCTCAATACACAAGATAGAGACTTTTTAGCAGAGTATTCACTTCCCGGTTATGTAATGTTTGAGAACAGCCGAATAAATAAAAATGGAGGTGGCGTTTTATTTTATATCAAAGAAAGTCTTAACCCGACCCTCGTGTCAAAACCTCAAATTGTGAACGTCGACACATCTTTTGTGCTAATAAAGAATAATAAAGGTACAAAAATAATACTTGCGTTAATATACAGACCTCCAGCTCAATCAGTGCAAACTGACCGAGAAATTTACGAACAAATTGCAGATGTAAGTAACTCACAAGATACCGTAATTTTTGGCGACTTTAATTTACCTGTGACCAAGTGGGGCGATACTCTTACTTCACACTCCGGACATGACTTGTATACGAACTTGCAAGAGAGTTCGCTTTATCAATTTGTTCGAATGCCGACCCGTGGTAATAACGTTCTTGACATTGTACTTGCAACAAAAGAAGAATTGATAGAGAATTTGAATGTTGGTGATGAATTCAGTAACAGCGACCATCGTACGATAACTTTCACTTTAAACTTTACTAGTAACGAACCAAATAGTAGCATCGAAAAAGTCCCTAATTTCAAGAAAGCAAACTTCCATAAACTTAGAGCTATGTTTAAAGAAACTGACTGGAGCTTTTTAATTAACAATAACGACATAAATACATCTTGGAAGTTATTCGAAACCACTTACCTAAAAGCAGTGCAAGACTGCATACCATCGAAAATACGGCGTCCAGGCCATAATAATAAGCCCAAATGGTGGAATAAAGATATTTCAAACTGCCTGCTTGCTAAAAAATTTGCTAATGATAGATTAAAATCCTCACAAAATGACGAAGAACGGGTGAAATTTGTAGAGCTACGACGCAAAGCCAAAAAGTTAATTAAGCAAAGTAAAAAGACCTTAGAGTTACATATTGCGAATCAAAGTAAAACAAACCCGAAAGAATTCTATAGTTATATCAGAAAGAAAAAAGTAGTTACTTCAACTGTTGGACCGTTAGTCGATGAAAAAGGAGAATACACCAAAGACGAAGTACAAATGAGTAATGCCCTCAATACCTTCTTTTGCATCAGTTTTTACAACAGAAGACCTCAGTGATATCCCTACACCATCGCCGATTCAGATTGATAATTCAGATGTTCTAAGCAATATCACCGTTACAGAGAGAGAAGTATTGAACTGTTTAGATAAACTCAAGGTAAATAAAACGCCAGGACCTGATACAATCTCGCCTAGAGTTCTAAAGGAAGCTAAGAATGAGCTCTCCAAACCACTGACATTACTATTCAATAAATCCTTGCAGTCTGGAACTATGCCTGATCAGTGGAAGCTAGCCAACGTAACACCGATATTCAAAAAAGGCAGCAAATCCCTACCCAGTAACTATCGTCCAATTAGCTTAACCTCAGTTGTATGTAAAATGCTAGAAACGGTCATACGAGACAGACTCGTAAATCACTTAGAGGAAAATAACATACTTAAAGATACTCAACACGGCTTTCGTAAAAAACGTTCCTGTTTAACAAACCTCTTAGACTTCTTCCACGATATCCTCAACCTCTACGATGAGAGTAAAGCTGTAGATATTATATACCTTGATTTTCAAAAGGCCTTTGACAAAGTTCCCCACAAACGTTTACTGCTAAAACTAAAAGCGCATGGAATACAAGACGGTGTGTTGAAATGGATAGAAAATTGGCTCAGCAACAGAAAGCAAAGGGTAGTCATAAACGGTAAGGCATCTAAATGGACCAATGTAAGTAGCGGGGTACCCCAGGGATCGGTACTAGGACCAATTCTCTTTCTAATTTACATCAACGACATAGATGAGGGTCTCACCTGCACAATCTCAAAATTTGCTGACGATACAAAAATTGCAAATAGCGTACTCTCAAAAGAACAAGTTGACGATATGCAACACAATCTAGATAAATTGTCATGTTGGGCCCAAATTTGGCAAATGAGTTTCAATGCGGATAAATGTAAAGTACTACATGTCGGATACCTAAATGAGAAAGCAAACTATTCGATGAATGGCACTCAGCTTAAGAATGTAAACAGAGAACTGATCTGGGAGTAACAATATCGAGTAACCTAAAACCGAGTCAACAATGTTCAGAAGTTGTTAAGAAGGCAAACAAAATAATTGGCTTTATAGGCAGGTCATTTGAGCATAAATCCAAAGAAGTTATCCTAACCCTTTACAATTCCTTAGTCCGCCCTCTTCTGGAATACTGCGTTCAATCCTGGTGCCCTTATTACCAAAAAAGATATAAACAAGCTAGAACGAGTTCAACGTAGAGTTACCAAAATGATACCTAGCCTAAAGAACAAACCATACGAAGAGCGTCTTAGAGAATTAAATCTATTTCCTTTAACCCAGCGCAGATTAAGAGGCGACTTAATTCAAGTGTTCAAAATCATCAAAGGCATCGACAATATGAACTGTAGTAAGTACTTCACTATCGACCAATCTAATTACACGCGGGGAAACGGTTGCAAAATTATTGGTAAATCTTTTAACTCGCACGAATCTAAGAATTTCTTCTTCAATCGAGTTGTCAACTTGTGGAATGGGCTTCCCCGAGACGTTATAGACTGCAGCACCGTTGATTCATTTAAATTCCGCCTAGACAAATATCTCGCATCAAACCCGCGACTGACTGCGTTTGTAAATGAATAACTTTATCCTCCCCTCAGTTACTAACCCATATGTCCCCTACTAACTTCCTAGTCCTGCCACGTTAGTGGCAGGGCAGTAGTTCCCTTTCCAATGTTCCCTTACCCACTCTAAACCACTGTTTGGACACTTGATCCTCAGTGTTTTGGAGGACAAGCAACCTAGAAGGGTCACTAGACCTGTTGTTGCTTGATTTCCTTTGTACTCCTTTATACATAGATAACACAGGAACAGTATCGTCCACATACACACACTCACACACACACACACACTTACACATGTTCCTCCGAAATTATACAACATAATTTCCATCGATGATCACCCTGACGCTCCCTCCGTAATTATTGTCCTAATGACCCACCTCACTATCTCTCTCTCTCTCTCTCTTTCTTTCTTTTCTCTCTCTCTCTCTCTCTCTCTCTTCTCTCCTCCTCTTCCTCTCTCTCTCTCTCTCTCTCTTTTTCTCTTTCTTTTTTCTCTCTCTCTCTCTCTCTCTCTCTCTCTCTCTCTCTCTCTCTCTCTCTCTCTCTCTCTCCAGTGTTACTCTGTAAACACAATTAGTACGTTTTAATTATTCAGTTTTAACGAGTGAGAGAGAGAGTGTGTGTTTGTGTGTAGGTGTGAGAGGGAGAGAGAGAGAGAGAGAGAGATAATTCCCACTAGTGTTGGTATGTTTGTTCATAATTACGTTTGTTTGGTTAATGTAATTGTACCTCTACTTTAATAGCATTAGGTGTTTTACGTGAATGCATATTGTTTCTGCCTGTGTGTGTGTGAGTGAGTGAGTGTGTGTGTATGTGTGTGTGTATGTGTGAGAGGGAGAGAGTGTGTGTGTATGCGTGAGCTGCACGTCTTGGTCGTCTGCTGAACGATGCAGTCAAGGATTTCCGTTCAAAAAACGGGGTCAACCCGGGGTATCCGGGGGTAGTGTAAGTCAAATACGAACTGAAAATTAAGACAATGCACATTCAATAACATCCAACTCTAATACTCTTAAGGTGTTATATGTAAATGCTCGTAGCATACGCAATACATTTTCAGATCTGGAGGAAATCGTGTTTACAGAACATTATGATATAATCGGCATTACAGAATCCTGGTTAAATACGGAAGACAGAGACTTTTTAGCCGAATATACGCTTCCTGGTTATACAATGTTTGAGAAAAGTCGGATCAATAGAAATGGAGGAGGAGTTCTGTTTTTTATAAAGGAAAGTCTTAATCCCGTCTTAATGTCAAAACCTCAAATTGCGAATATAGACATATCTTACGTACTATTAAATAATAAACGAGGAACTAAAATAACACTAGCTTTATTATACAGACCTCCAGCTCAATCAGTGCAAACTGACAATGAAATTTATGAACAAATTGCAGAAATAACTAACATACAAGATACCGTCATTCTTGGCGATTTCAACTTACCCGTGACTAAATGGGGCGATATTCTTACTTCACACTCTGGACACGACCTCTATGCTAATTTGCAAGAGAGTTTACTTTTTCAATTTGTACAATCTCCGACCCGTGGTAAACTGGTAATAATGTGCTTGACCTTGTACTCGCAACAAAAGAAGAATTAATAGAGAATTTGAATGTTGGTGATGAATTCAGTAACAACGACCATCGACCATCGTACGATAGCTTTCACTTTAATGTTTACTAGTAACAAATCAAATAGCAGCATTGAGAAAGTCCCTAATTTCAAGAAAGCAAATTTTCATAAACTTAAATCAAAGCTTAAAGAAACTGACTGGAGCTTTCTGACTAACAATAACGACATAAATACATCTTGGGAGTGTTTCACAACCACTTACCTTAAGGCAGTGCAAGACTGCATACCATCGAAAATACGGCGTCCAGGCCATAATGATAAGCCCAAATGGTGGAATAAAGATATTTCAGACTGTCTGCTTTCTAAAAAATTTGCTAATGATAGATTAAAATCCTCACAAAATGACGAAGAACGGGTGAAATTTGTAGAGCTACGACGCAAAGCCAAAAAGTTAATTAAGCAAAGTAAAAAGACCCTGGAGTTACATGTTGCGAATCAAAGTAAAACAAATCTGAAAGAATTCTATAGTTATATCAGAAAGAAAAAAGTAGTTACTTCAACTGTTGGACCGTTAGTCGATGAAAATGGAGAATACACCAAAGACGAAGTACAAGTGAGTAATGCCCTCAATACCTTCTTTGCATCAGTTTTTACAACCGAAGACCTCAGTGATATCCCTACACCATCGCCGATTCAGATTGATAATTCAGATGTTCTAAGCAATATCACCATTACAGAGAGAGAAGTATTGAATTGTTTGGATAAACTCAAGGTAATTAAAACGCCTGGACCTGATACAATCTCGCCTAGAGTTCTAAAGGAAGCTAAGGATGAGCTCTCCAAACCACTGACATTGCTATTCAATGAATCCTTGCAGTCTGGGACTATGCCTGATCAGTGGAAGCTAGCCAACGTAACACCGATATTAAAAAAAAGCAGCAAATCCCTACCCAGTAACTATCGTCCAATTAGCTTAACCTCAATTGTATGTAAAATGCTAGAAGCGGTCATAAGAGACAGACTCGTAAATCACTTAGAGGCAAATAACTTACTTAAAGATACTCAACACGGCTTTCGTAAAAAACGTTCCTGTTTAACAAACCTCTTAGACTTCTTCCACGATATCATCAACCTCTACGGTGAGAGTAAAGCTGTAGATATTATATACCTTGATTTTCAAAAGGCCTTTGACAAAGTTCCCCCACAAACGTTTACTTCTAAAACTAAAAGCGCATGGAATACAGGACGGTATGTTGAAATGGATAGAAAATTGGCTCAGCGACAGAAAGCAAAAAGTAGTCATAAACGGTAAGGCATCAAAATGGACCAATGTAAGTAGCGGGGTACCCCAGGGATCGGTACTAGGACCAATTCTCTTTCTAATTTACATCAACGACATAGATGAGGGTCTCACCTGTACAATCTCAAAATTTGCTGACGATACAAAAATTGCAAATAGCGTACTCTCAAAAGAACAAGTTGATGATATGCAACACAATCTAGATAAATTGTCATGTTGGGCCCAAATTTGGCAAATGAGTTTCAATGCGGATAAATGTAAAGTACTACATGTCGGATACCTAAATGAGAAAGCAAACTATTCGATGAATGACACTCAGCTTAAGAATGTAAAAAGAAAACCGATCTGGGAGTAACAATATCGAGTAACCTAAAACCGAGTCAACAATGTTCAGAAATTGTTAAGAAGGCAAACAAAATAATTGGCTTTATAGGCAGGTCATTTGAGCATAAATCCAAAGAAGTTATCCTAACCCTTTACAATTCCTTAGTCCGCCCTCTTCTGGAATACTGCGTTCAATCCTGGTGCCCTTATTACCAAAAAGATATAAACAAGCTAGAACGAGTTCAACGTAGAGTTACCAAAATGATACCTAGCCTAAAGAACAAACCATACGAAGAGCGTCTTAGAGAATTAAATCTATTTCCTTTAACCCAGCGCAGATTAAGAGGTGACTTAATTCAAGTGTTCAAAATCATCAAAGGCATCGACAATATGAACTGTAGTAAGCACTTCACTATCGACCAATCTAATTACACACGGGGAAAACGGTTGCAAAATTATTGGTAAATCTTTTAACTCACACGAATCTAAGAATGTCTTCTTCAATCGAGTTGTCAACTTGTGGAATGGGCTTCCCCGAGACGTTATAGACTGCAGCACCGTTGATTCATTTAAACTCCGCATAGACAAATATCTCGCATCAAACCCGCGACTGACTGCGTTTGTAAATGAATAACTTTATTTTATCCTCCCCTCAGTTACTAACCCATCTGTCCCCTACTAACTTCCTAATCCTGCCACGGACATTAGTTTCAGGGCAGTAGTTCCCTTTCCAATGTTCCCTTACCCACTCTAAACCACTGTTTGGACACTTGATCCTCAGTGTTTTGGAGGACAAGCAGCCTAGAAGGGTCACTAGACCTGTTGTTGCTTGATTTCCTTTGTACTCCTTTGTACTTCTTTGTGAGCGTGTGTGTGTGTTTGTGTGTGTGTGAGAGAGAGAGAGAGAGTGTGTGTGTATTGTGTTTTCTTGGGAGTCTCTTGTACTGTACTGTATATGTAAGTGTGTGTGTGTGTACCATATATGTGTTTTTATTTGTATTATATACTGTATATGTTTTGTTTTGGATATCTAGTGTTCCTTTGTCTATTTAATGTTGCTGCTGACACCGGTATACATCTGTGTGTGAATACCTTTGATTATAATATTACAAATCAAGAAAGAGACGTGATCAAAATGTGTAATGGAGGTGTGATTTGCAGGTGTGTGATGGATGGAGTATAATACAGGTGTGTGATCAACAGGTGTGTGATGGGTGGAGTACATGATGACCACCCCCCGTTGGCCGCCGGGTCTGTTGCTGCTGCTTCTACTCTTCCAATGTCTAGCATCACCAGCTTCAGGTCGGTACACCAGGCTTCGTGACTTTACTTATTTTTCCATCTTACGTACAGTCGCGCTAATAAGTTATGTCTCGGCACCAAGTATGTTTCGATCAATAATTGGCATCAGCAATATTTACACATCATTTCTTCTTTTTGAGTGAGATATACAAACATGTTCCTACACTTACCCACTCTATTCAACATCTGACAGATATTAATACAGCACAGAGCGAGCCAAACGTAATGACAGCTGGGATATGACTTATTAGCGCGACCGTACAGTCAAGGTTTAAATATGATCGACTTTTTTATTGTTGTTATGTATTTGTTGTTGTTGTTGTTGTTGTTCCTTGGCATCAGAGATCAACTGCGGATAATAGAAATATGATATATTACCGTACCTTTTGGGTGAGGCCTGGTCCTATCCAGACTGAGGTTTGGCATCCTCTACCCAACCTTAGCTGTTTCTGTTTCGTAAAGGGACAAGTTACAGCTTGTGCGGGGAGAAAACATCAAATTCAATTCTGCAAATTATTAGAAGACATCTTCAGGGTAATACCCTGGTATCCAGGTACCTGGTACTCAGGATATTACCCTGAAGATGTCTTGAGATAATAGACGAAAGCTTGGTGTTCCAATGTTTCTTTATTTCATGTGAGTTTTACTACACACACACACACATACACACACACATATATATATATATATATACCGGTATATATATATATATACAGTATATACAGTATATATATATATGTAGTATTTCTAGGTTAAATTATCCATCATAAATTTCGTAATATACTCTGCTTTATCTTTCCTATGTGTTTGCCTGTTTAATGTCTCCTTCTTCTTCTTCTCTGCTTTCATCTCTCACCAAGACAGACATAAGCCGGAGTCTCACGAGCCCTTTTTCGAGCAATAATTACGGGCATTATGGTCTGGAAGCTTCAAAAATTCAGCCGTCTAACATAATCTACCTTCAGTCTAATCGCCGATACCAGTGCGAAAAAGTCCCGAAATAATACGAGAAAAGATTTGCTCATAGAAAATTGACGGAAAAATCGCTCGTGTGACAGCGAAAGTTTCTCCACTTTTTAATGTTCCTAGTGTTTACATAATTATATACAGTATGTTACAGTCTATATATATACAACATGTTCGCACTAATGTTAAATCTAGTGTCATATGGATATCAGGATGTAGAGCCTCATTTGCCACACCCATTACTCCATAATTGCCTTACTGTTCTCCCATATTATACATTCTGAACATTGCCCTGCACTTAAGGGGGTCACCTGCTTGTTTACTCTTTCTCTCATTTTCTCTCTTTCTTGGCTTGTATCCATTTGGCCCCATTCAGCCAACTGTTGTAAGACGTTTATCCCCATCCAGGTGTCGATTTATTCCTGGCGAGCGATAGCGAGCCGTCATTGTATGGAGAAATCCGGCTTCGCCGGAGAAATTTTTCTATCGAAAATGTACTAATTTAGCTTGCTGTCAAAACAAAAATATATATGTGCTAGCTCGCTACCGCTCGCCAGGAAAGTATTGACTCCTGAATGGGGGTAAACGTCTTCAAACAGTAGGCTGAATGGGGCCGAATGGATACAAGCCAAAGAGAGAGGGAGAGAAAGAGATAAAAAAAGCGAGGTGGGCTCCCTTAATGACCTAAGATCATATATATATTTACCTACACGACCATGAAGCCATTGTGTCCTGGCCTCAAACACCCGCTTAATGTTAATATATGCTAATGACGCTCATTTGAATATCCTCATGGCTGTATATTATCCTATTAACCCCTTATGTACAGTCGCGCTAATAAGTCATGTCGCGGCACCAAGTATGTTTTGATCAATAAATGGTTTCAGCAATATCTAAACTCAATTTATTCATTTCGAGGGGATATACAAACCTATTCCTACACTTACCCACCCTATTCAACATCTGACAGACATTAATACAGCACAGAGCGAGCCAAACGTAAGGACAGCTGAGACATGACTTATTAGCGCCACTGTACAGTCGCGCTAATAAGTCAAGACTCGGCACCAAGTATGTTTTGATCAATATTTTGTATCAGCAATATCTGGGCTTCATTTCTTCGTACCGAGTGAAATATACAAACATGTTCCTACACTTACCCACCCTATTCATCATCTGACAGACATTAATACAGCGCAGAGGAAGCCAAACGTAATGACAGCTGGGACATGACTTATTAGCGCCACTGTACCGGCGACGTCTTTTTAATTTCACCCTAACTATATTTAGACAATTGTGTGCAATTTACGAAGGATCTGTGGTGGTAAATCGGATTGAGATATAGAGTTCGAAGCCTGTTTATTCCTCGAGGCCCCCCAATTTTAACTGCACAAAATCGTCTAAATATCGCTAAAATAAACGTAAATTGACATCGCTGCAGTGTGTTAAGGGGGGTGACCTGTTTTTTTTTATTTCTGCCCTTTTCTCTCTTTCTCTGCTTTGTATCCATTCGGCCCCGTTCAGCCAACTATTTTAAGACGTTTATCCCCATATAGGTGTCGATTTCTTCCTGGCGAGCGATAGCGAGCCAGCATTATATGTAGAAATCCGGCTTCGCCGGAGACATTTTTCTATCGAAAAATGTACAAATTTAGCCTGCTGTCAAACAAAAATAAAAAATATGCTGGCTCGCTACCGCTCACCAGTAAAAAATTGACACCTGGATGGGGATAAACGTCTTAAAACAGTAGGCTGAATGGGGCCAAATGGATACAAGCCAGGGCAAGATAGAAAAGGACAGAACAAAAACAGGTCACCCCCCTTAAACTAAAGCAGAGTCCTTTTTTTGTATTCTTTATTATTGTCTTGCAAAGGTAAATTAATTATGTTTTATGTAGTTCAAATAATGTCTTTGGAAGTGATAAGATGGTCAAAACAATGCTATTTCGTGTTAATTGTCTGGTATTTCTTCACATATTCATTCAATTAGACTTTAAACAAACTGGCTCCGGTTTGGCACCCTGCATTGCCGGTACAGAAGGGGTTAATATAACAACATGAACAATGTGCATGTTTGTGGTGCTCTTAAGGGGAGGTGGGTCGTTATTCTGGTCCCCCTCCTTCCTCATGTTTAGCCCCATTAGTTTTCAGATGTTAAGACATTTGGCCAATTAGTTTTCAGATTTGAAGATCTTTCGCCCATTTATTTTTCGATATTAGGACTGTTCGAGTCATTTAGGTGTAAACAAAATCCTAACGAGTGATAGCAAGCCTGTAATTTAGGAGGAACCGGCCTTCGGCCGGGATTTTTTTTATCGAAAAATGTACAAATTTATCTTGAAAGAAGGTCTTGGCAGGGTGTTTTTTTAAGGTTGATGGAAGTCTAGGGAGGAAACTAGAAAAATAGTAAAATAATGCATTCATGATCAAATAAACATGGCCATCCCCCCTTAATAAACATGGCCATCCCCCCTTAATAAACATGGCCATCCCCCCTTAATAAACATGGCCATCCCCCCTTAATAAACATGGCCATCCCCCCTTAATAAACATGGCCATCCCCCTTAATAAACATGGCCATCCCCCCTTAATAAACATGGCCATCCCCCCTTAATAAACATGGCCATCCCCCCTTAATAAACATGGCCATCCCCCCTTAATAACATGGCCATCCCCACTTAATAAATATGGCCATCCCCACTTAATAAATATGGCCATCCCCACTTAATAAATATGGCCATCCCCCCTTAATAAATATGGCCATCCCCCCTTAATAAATATGGCCATCCCCACTTAATAAATATGGCCATCCCCACTTAATAAATATGGCCATCCCCCCTTAATAAATATGGCCATCCCCCCTTAATAAATATGGCCATCCCCCCTTAAAGGTATATATGGCCATCCCCCCTTAAAGGTATATATGGCCATCCCCCCTTAAAGGTATATATGGCCATCCCCCCCTTAAAGGTATATATGGCCATCCCCCCTTAAAGGTATATATGGCCATCCCCCCTTAATCCCCCCCTTAATAAACATGGCCATCCCCCCTTAATAAACATGGCCATCCCCCCTTAATAAACATGGCCATCCCCCCTTAATGTCGTGACGCTCTGATTACGACGCCTTTACTGGCCTTCGTTTACGGCATGGTAACTTAATTTAATTATGTATACCAACATGACACCAGAGCGCTATACTATGGCACTATTTTAACATAATGATGATGGTGATGATGATTATGATGGTGAAGAGGATGATGATGATGATGGTGATGGTGATGATGATGATGATGACAATGATGATGGTGATGATGATGAATGTGATGATTATGATGATGATGGTGATGCTGATGCTGATGATAATAATGATAATGGTGATACCTTGATTACAACTCATGTTTGGGCCTGATATACAGTATATATTTTTGTTCTATGTGAGTGAGGAAGACAAAAGGCAGAACAGCCTGTGAAGAGCGCCTGCCCCACGAGTTGAAAGAGTGACAGGGCCAAGATCAAGGGACGTTCGAGCCCAAAATGTATTACGGGTTGTATATCTGTGTGTAGCAGTTTAGTTATAGTCCATGTGCGTTCTACAGTATATTGTGTGTGTGTGTGTTAAGGGGAGATTTCCACTTGAGGGATTTTTTTATGGACCCCTTTCTCCCTCATGTTTAGATCTATAGTTTTTGAGATTTTAATACGTTCGCCTCAATATTTTGGCGATTTTAAGAACTTTCACCCCATTTCTGTCAATTTTAAGACCTTTCGTGCCATGTAGGTGTCGATTTTTTCCTGGCGAGCGATAGCGAGCCTGTAATTTAAGAGGAACCGGCCTTCGGCCAGGACATTTTTCTACCGAAAAATGTACAAATTTATCTTGAAAGGGGGTCTAGGGGGAGTAATGTTAAGCTTGATGGAGGTCTAGGGAACAGGCTAAAAACCTCCCCTTAGAGGAAGATGGGCCGGGTTTTTTTTGTTTTTGTATTTATTTATTTATTCTTTCATGTGTTAGTTTCCTCCCTAGACCTCCATCAAGCTTAGAAAAACACCCCCTTCAAGATAAATTTGAACGTTTTTCGGTAGGAAGGAAGGTAGGATGGATCTGCAGTAGTTAAAAGGGTTAATGGTTGAGATAATGTGGAGCCTTATTATTGCTAGCGGTCCTTCCTAATCTGAAAAAAATCGTCTAATGGTTGCCACACTATACAGAAAAGGACGTCACCGGTACTGTAGGGGTTAAGGGGAGGTTTCCACTTGAGGGACTTTTTTCTTGACCCCTTTCTCCCTCATGTCTAGCCCCATTGCTTTTGAGATTTTAAAACGTTTGCCCCATTAGTTTGGTGATTTTGAGAATGTCCGCCCCATTCTGTCAATTTTAAAACCTTTCGTGCCATTTAGGTGTCGATTTTATCCTGGCGAGCGATAGCGAGCCTGTAATTTAAAAGTAACTGGCCTTCGGCCGGGACATTTTTGTATCGAAAAATGTACAAATTTATCTTGAAAAGGAGTCAAGGGGGTGAAATTTTAAGATTACTGGAGGAGTAGGAAACAAACTAAAAACCTCCCCTTAAGATCATTTTACTTCACCAATTCCCTCACACACACACACACACACACACACACACACACACATATATTTTTAAGGCAAAGTTAGATAATTGTAACTCAGGAAGCGGGACAATACGAGCCTAAAAAACTCAACTCCTGTATACTACAAATAGGTAAATACACACACACACACACACACACACACACACACACACACAGACATACCGTACACACTGTGATGAGCCCATCTAATCTATACACAACACCACACCGCACTTAGCGTTACTGACTCTGACTCTCTCTCTCTCTCTCACACACACACACACACACACACACACACACACACACACACACACTGAACCACATACACTCTCTCTCTCTCTCTCGTTAACACACACAGACAACACATATACACTGAACCACACACACACACACACAATATCTTCAACATGTCTGGCATAAATCTTTAATTTCTAAACTACCCTCCTTCGGTTTCTATCCCTCCATCTGTGCCTTTGTCTCTAATTTCCTTTCCGGCCGTTCCATAGCCGCGGTTGTGGACGGCCATTGTTCACTTCCTCACCCTATAAACTCCGGTGTTCCTCAGGGCTCTGTCCTATCTCCTATTCTCTTTCTAATTTTTATAAATGATCTCCTTAACTGTTCCTTAATTCCCATCCATTCATACGCAGACGACTCAACCTTACACTACTCCATTACTTTTTCAGAACGCCCCAGCCAGCAATCCCTCAACGACAAACGTAATGAAGCCATAGAACTCTTAAATTCTGATCTAAACACTATTTCCAATTGGGGCAGAGAAAACCTTGTTAACTTTAATGCTTCCAAAACCCAATTTCTCCATCTATCTACCCGTCAGGATCTCCCAGCGGACTATCCCTTATTCTTCAACAATACAAAAATCAACCCTTCATCTTCTCTCAATATTCTTGGTGTCTCTTTTTCTTCTGCTCTCATTTGGAAGGACCATATTACCAGTCTTGCTAAGGCAGCCTCCCAGAAGCTGGGTGTGCTCAACCGCCTTAGGGGGTTCTTTTCCCCTGCACAGCTTCTTGCTCTGTACAGGGGCATAGTGCGCCCTTGTATTGAGTATTGTTCACATGTGTGGAGAGGTTCCTCTCACACCGCTCTCCTAGACAAAATTGAAAGGAAGGCCTTTCGTATCATTAACTCCCATCCACTCACCAACTCTCTGCAATTTCTCTCTCTCCGCCGCAATGTTGCATCTCTCTCGCTATTCTATCGCTACTATAATAATCAGTGTTCCTCAGAGCTATCCCAGTGCATACCACCTCCTTTACGTAGGGCACGTGGTACCCGTCTTGCAACTCAATCCCACCCCTACTCTGTGCAACTCTCCAACCCAAGAGTGAAACGTTACTCTCAAACTTTCTTCTACTCAACAGCTGAGCTCTGGAACTCTCTCCCAGAATCAGTCTTTCCCTCTTCCTTTGACTTAAATTGCTTCAAACTCCGTGTGTCCAGGCATTTTGGCTCGAACGTCCCTTGATTTTGGCCCTGTCACTCTTTCAACTATGGGGGAGGCACTCGCTATAGGCAGTTATGCCTTTTGCCTCCCTCAATCACATAGAAAAAAAAAAAAAAAAAAAAGTCTGACGAAAGTAAAGCTGTCTACCTTGATTTCCAAAAAACATTCGATAAACTCCCCCACAAGCGTCTCTTGATAACATTAAAAGTTCATGGCATAGAAGGATATGTACAGTGGCGCTAATAAGTCATGTCTCAGCTGTCATTACGTTTGGCTCGTTCTGTGCTGTATTAATGTCTGTCAGATGATGAATAGCGTGGGTAAGTGTAGGAGCATGGTTGCATATCTCACTCAAAAAGAAGAAATCACGTGTAAATATTTCTGATACCGGTACCAATTATTGATCAAAACATACTTGGTGCCGAGACATCACTTATTAGCGCGACTGTACTTAGATGGATTGAGAATTGGCTTACTGGGCACAAGCAACGAGTAGTAATACACGGTAAAGCTTCGGACTGGACAAATGTTACAAGTGGTGTGCCGCAGGGGACAGTGCTCGGACCCATTCTTGTTTTAAGGGGAGGTTTGTAGTTTGGTCCCTAGATATCCATCAAGCTTAAGATTACACCCCCTTGAGCCCCTTTCAAGATAAATTTGTACATTTTTCGGGAGAAAAATGTCCCGGCTGAAAGCCGGTTCCTCTTAAATTACAGGCTCGCTATCGCTCGCCAGGATAAAATCGACACCTAAATGGCACGAAGGGTCTTAAGTTTGACAGAAATGGGTCAAAAGGTCTTAAAATCGTCAAAATAATGGGGCGAACGTCTTAAAATTAGAAAAGCAATGGGGCTAAACATGAGGGAGAAAGGAGTCAAGAAAAAAATCCCTCCAGTGGAAACCTCCCCTTAATTAATATATATATATATATGACATCGATGGCTATCTTCTTCCATGTACAAGTTAAACATTTGCAGATGATGCCAAAATAGCGAACATAGTAGTATCTCCCTTGCATGTTCAACAGACCCCAAAATGATTTAGATGAATTGGCAAATTGGGCCCAAACCTGGTAAATGAGGTTCAATGTAAAGTATAGGATATAGGATACAAAAATGAAAAAATTGAAACTACTCAATGAATGGTAGTCAACTCAAAAATGACTGAGAAAATAACTGACTTAGGAGTAACAACGTCTAGTATTTTAAAACCCAGCCAACAATGTACCGAAGTTGTTAAGGGGAGGTTTTTAGTTGATTCCCTAGACTTCCATTAAGCTTAAAATTACTGCCCCTTGACCCCCTTTCAAGATAAATTTGTACATTTTTCGGTAGAAAAATGTCCCGGCCGAAGGCCGGTTCCCCTTAAATTACAGGCTCGCTATCGCTCGCCAGGAAAAAATCGACACCTAAATGCCACGAATGGTCTTAAAATTGACAGAAATGGGGCGAGGGTTCTTAAAACCGCCAAACTAATGGGGCAAGCGTCTTTAAATCTCACAAGCAATGGGGCTAAACATGAGGGAGAAAGAGTTTCAGAAAAAAATCCTCCAGGTGGAAATCTCCCCTTAAGAAAGCAAACACAATGATTGGCTTAATTGGAAGATCGTACGAATACAAATTTGAAAATGTCATTCTCACCTTATACAATTCTTTGGTTCGCCCTCATCTGGAATACTGTGTACAATTTTGGTGTCCATATTATCAAAAGGACATAGATAAACTGGAGAGAATACAGAGGAGAGTGACAAAAATTATCCCTAGACTGAGAAGAAAATAAATAATATGAAGAGCGTCTAAAAGAGTTAAATCTGTTCAGTTTAAGGGAGTCCACCTCGCTTTGTTTCTCTCTCTCTCCCTATCTCTTTGGCTTGTATCCATTCGGCCCCATTTAGCCTACTGTTTTAAGACGTTTACCCCCATCCAGGTGTCAATGTTTTCCTGGCGAGCGGTAGCGAGCCAGCATATATATATATTTTTAAGAGCAAGCTAAAGTTGTACATTTTTCGATAGAAAAATTTCTCCGGCGAAGCCAGATTTCTCCTTACAATGCTGGCTCGCTATCGCTCGCCAGGAAGATATCGACACCTGGATGGAGATAAACGGTTTAAAATAGTTGGCTGAATGGGGCCGAATGGATACAAGCCGGAGAAAGAGAGAAAGATAAAAACAAGCCGGTGACCCCCATTAAGAAAGTGCAGGCTGAGAGGGGACCTAATTTAAGTGTTTAATATTATTAAGTGTACTGACAATATGGATGTCAACAAATAGTTCACAATCGATCATTCGAATTACACTAGAGGAAATGGTTGCAAGATAATCGGAAAGCATTTTAACTCCCATGAGGCAAAGGATTTATTTTTCAATCGAGTAGTAAACCTATGGAATGGCCTACCCAGTCATGTCATTAAATGCAGTACTGTTGAAACTTTCACAATACGCCTAGATAAATATCTCGCTCTTAACCCCTTCTGTGCCGGTGACGTCTGTTGTATCTAATTCTAGCTATATTTGGTCGATTTTATGTAGCTTAGGAAGGATCTGTGGTAGTTAAAAGGGTTGATTAAGGGGAGGTTTTTAGTTTGTTTCCTACTCCTTCAGCAATCTAAAAATGTCACCCCCTTGATCCCCTTTCAAGATAAATTTGTACATTTTTAGGTAGAAAAATGTCCCTGCCAAAGGCCGGTTCCTCTTAAATTACAGGCTCGCTATCGCTCGCCAGGATAAAATCGACACCTGAATGGCACGAAAGGTCTTAATATGGGGTGAAAGTTCTTAAAATCGCTAAACTAATGGGGCGAACGTTTTATAATATCAAAAGCAATGGGGCTAAACATGAGGGAGAAAGGGGTCAACAAAAAAATCCCTCGAGTGGAGATCTCCCCTTAAGATAGTTCAAAATCTTATAATTGCTAGAGATCCTTCTTAAACTGAATAAAATACATTAGTAGAAGCCATAATATAATGAAAAGACGTCACCGGTACAGAAGGGGTTAACCCACGAGTAACTGCGTCTACAAACGAATAGCTACCATTATCTTTTTCTCACATAGGTTAGGTAGTTTAGGTACAAGCAGGCTCGAAAGGATCAATATAACTGTTGTTGCTTGTTTTCCTTTGTGCTCCTTTGTACAGTCGCGCTAATAAGTGTTGATCAATAATTGGTATCAGCAATATCTAAGCTTCATTTTTTCATATCGAGTGAACTACACTAAACATGTTCCTACACTTACCCGCCCTATTCATCATTTGACAGACATTAATATAGCGCAGAGCAAGCCAAACGTAATGACAGCGGGGTCATGACTTATTAGCGCGACTATACACTCTCTCTCTCTCACACTCTTTCTGTCACACACACTCTTTCTCTCACACACTCTCTCTCTCTCTCTCTCTCTCTCTCTCTCTCTCTCTCTCTCTCTCTCTCTCTCTCTCTCTCTCTCTCTCTCACACCTCACTGAACCCCCTTATAGAGCCCATTACCGCCTGTATCGACCCAGACCCACAGTACTCCCCGGGCTAGTACCTCCCCCCTTGGTCTTCACTATACTACTACAGGCTCAGGGGTATTGGGACTCTCTCTATCTCTCTCTCTCTCTCTCTCTCTCTCTCTCTCTCTCTCTCTCTCTCTCTCTCTCTCTCTCTCTCTATCTCTCTCTCTACTCTCTCTCTCTCTCTATCTCTCTCTCTCTCTCTCTCTCTCTCTCTCTCTCTCTCTCTCTCTCTCTCTGTCTCTCTCTCTCTCTCTCTCTCTCTCTCTCTCTCTCTCTCTCTCTCTCTCTCTCTCTCTCTCTCTCTCTCTCTCTCTCTCTCTCTCTCTCACACACCTCACTGAACCCCCTTATAGAGCCCATTACCGCCTGTATCGACCCAGACCCACAGTACTCCCCGGGCTAGTACCTCCCCCCTTGGTCTTCACTATACTACTACAGGCTCAGGGGTATTGGGTCTTCTCTCTCTCTCTCTCTCTCTCTCTCTCTCTCTCTCTCTCTCTCTCTCTCTCTCTCTCGCTCTCTCGCTCTCGCTCTCTCGCTCTCTCTCGCTCTCTCGCTCTCTCTCGCTCTCTCGCTCTCTCTCTCTATATATATATATATTATATATATAAAGGCTGATGATGGCTTGTGTTTAAGCCGAAACGCGTTCCAATTAAAGATGTTCATCACAACGCTGATTTTACTCTTCATATTGCGCCTCCGCTTCCCTCGTGATGAGAGTATTGCTTCTATATATATATATATATATATATATATATATATATTATATTTATATATAGGCCTCACCCACCTCACCCACCCATACACCAAGCCCACTATCACCCACAACCACACTTAGCTCACCACATAACCCCTCGCAGCCCCAGCCACACCTACTGGGGTTGTCTACACCAGTGTGCAGATATTATCTGGAAAGAAGGTGCTACTTTGGTCAAAAGGGCCAATATAATGGGAAGTCATGTAGATTTGCTCATCCCAAAATTTGCAACAACATAACCAGTCATGGAAAATGTAGATTTGGTGAAACCTGCAAATACCACCACCCATCCCTTTGCAAGACATCACTTGAGAACAAGACCTGCTACAATATGAAATGCCCAGCTTTTCATATTAAAGGGACTTGGAGATATGCTAGACCTAACACGAATGGTAGCCCAAAAAACTCTAGCTATGCGAGGACGAGACAGAGGAAAAAGGCAAGGAGGGAAAGGGCAGACGAAGATGAAGAGACTAAGGGAGATGGAAGAGCACATAGAACACCTCGAGCACCTCCTGGCCTCCCAAGAATGGCCA
This sequence comes from Paralithodes platypus, assembly GCA_032716605.1. Taxonomy (NCBI): domain Eukaryota; kingdom Metazoa; phylum Arthropoda; class Malacostraca; order Decapoda; family Lithodidae; genus Paralithodes; species Paralithodes platypus. Next base: position 27,044,002 of record CM064518.1, on the reverse strand, counting down.
ATACATCCCGAAGACTATTAGGTACACGTAGTACTCCAAACAATCCCTCACCAATCTTGTTTGCAAATATCCAAGGCCTAAAAAATAGAACCACGAACAAAGTACCATTTATTAGGGGCCTGCTAGAAGAAGGAAACGCTATATTTGCGGCTCTCACAGAAACTCACATTAAAGATCAGGAAGATAGTGAGGTATGGATTCCTGGTTACAACCTACATAGGGCGGACAGAACGCATAGATCACATGGAGGTGTAGCCTTGTACATCCATAACTCACTGATATGTACTGAATTCCTAAATAACAGTAATGAAGTGGTGGAAATACTTGGAGTTAAAATAGAATCCCTAAATTTAGCAGTTATTGTTACATACAGGCCTCCAGACTCATCCCGAGAAGAATTCAAAACCCAGCTCAACAAAATAAAATCAGAAGTGGAAACCCTGGGGGAACCCAACACCAAATATTATATGGCTAGGAGACTTTAACCTACCAAACATTAAATGGAGACAACTAGAAAACCTGTTAGTGGCAAATATCACCGGAGAAGCAAATACTAATACGAGAGAGCTCTTTGAACTTTGCGATTTGTTTAGTCTTACCCAACATATTGCTGAACCCACACGGGAAAACAATATCTTAGACCTGGTCTTCACTAACAACGACTCTCTAGTACACAGCATTAACATATCGGACACAACATACTCAGATCATAAATTAATTGATATCAAAACAACCTTAGAAAGTGTACAGACAACCTCAGAATTGAGAACAAAAACCGGCCCCTTTAGTAAATTTAACTTCAATAACAAAAACATTAGGTGGGAAGAGGTACATCAAGAAATGGAGGAAATAGACTGGGAAGATTTAATGAATAACCTGACACCAGCAGAATGTCTAGTCTTAATAACAGAAACCATGACCCAAATCTGTAGCCACCATATACCTGCAAGACAAACAAAACGAAGAAGCAAACAAGATCGGGAAAGGAGGAGGCTGTACAGAAGAAGAAAATTACTCGCACAAAGACGCACACATCAAAATCTACAGGATAGGCAAAAGGCCGAAATAGATAGAGAAATTGTGGAAATTGAACAAAGGCTAAGAATATCATATGAACTACAACATATGGAAGAGGAGAGGAAAGTTATTGCAGGTATAAAGGAAAATTCCAAATACTTCTTTTCATACGCCAAACAAAAGGCTAAAACAACATTAAACATCGGCCCACTGAGCAAAGGGGACGGCTCTTTCACAGGGGACAAAAAGGAAATGAGCGAACTCTTAAGCAGGCAGTATGAAATGGCATTCAGTGAGCCTGATGAAACAAAAGTCATCAGAGACCAAAATATATTTTTCATGGAAACCTCCCCCACGGAAACCCCTCAGATGCTGGATATTGATTTCGGTCCAAAAGACATAGAAGAGGCCATTTCCAACATGCCATCCCACTCGGCACCAGGCCCGGACTCATGGAATTCGATCCTAATGAAGAAATGTAAGGAAAACCTCTCAAAACCCCTGGCTATAATGTGGAAAAGGAGTCTAGACACTGGTGACATACCAGATAGCTTGAAAAACGCAATAATTGCCCCACTGCATAAAGGAGGGAGTAAAGCACTACCAAAAAACTACCGCCCGGTAGCTCTAACCTCTCACATCATTAAAGTTTTCGAGCGAGTCCTGCGAAGCAAAATTTCAACATTCATGGAGACAAATGAACTACACAACACCGGTCAACATGGGTTCAGAGCGGGAAGATCATGTCTCTCACAACTTTTGGAACACTATGACAACATTCTTTAAGCGCTAGAAGAAAAGAAAAACGTGGATGTCATTTACACCGATTTTGCTAAGGCATTTGATAAATGTGACCATGGTATAATAGCCCACAAACTGAAAGCAAAAGGTATAACTGGGAAAATCGGACGGTGGATATACAATTTCCTCGTAAACCGAAAGCAATCAGTAGCAGTAAACCAAGTCACATCTGAGCCTTCGGATGTCAAAAGCTCAGTGACCCAAGGAACAGTGCTAGCGCCCCTTCTGTTCCTCATACTAATTTGCGACATAGATACCAACACCAGACACAGTACGGTGTCGTCTTTTGCTGATGACACAAAATTAAGCAAGATAGTAAACACACAAGAAGACACGGGCCGACTGCAAGAAGACAAGAATGTAGTGTTCCAGTGGACCAGGGAAAACAACATGCAATTCAATGAAGAAAAATTCCAATTAATACGGTACGGAGATAATAATGGTGTTAAAGAAGTTACAAATTACTTAACAGAATCTAACCACATAATAGAACGGAAAGACAGTGTGAAAGACCTTGGGGTATTAATGTCTGAAAATATGGGTTTCAAAGTACATAACCAGGTCAAACTGGCGGCTGCGAAACGTCTAACGGATTGGATTCTGCGTACTTTTAAAACACGCGGTGAATTACCTATGATAACGCTCTTCAAATCTCTATTGCTACCGCGGCTTGAATACTGTAGCGTATTAACATCCCCATACAAAGCAGGTGAAATAAATGACGTAGAGAATGTACAAAGAAATTTCACTTCGCATATAAGTTCGATAAAACAGCTACACTATTGGGAGCGTTTAAGAGCACTGAATCTGTACTCACTGGAACGTAGAGGAGAACGTTACCTAATAATATACACGTGGAAAATCGCAGAGGGTTTAGTACCAAACCTACATACTCCGATAGTCATGAAATTCAGTGATAGGAGAGGCTGGGAATGCGAAATCCCCCGGATGAATAACAGGGGTGCTATGGGCTCTCTGCGAGAGGGCTGGTTATCACACAGAGGCCCACGTCTCTTCAACAAACTCCCACGGCGAGTAAGAGACATGAGGGACGTCTCGTTAGACAGCTTCAAGAGAGCCCTGGATGTCGAACTGCAAAAGGTTCCAGGCGAGCCCATCCTTGCAAGGGAGCGAGCTGTCGCTTCAAACAGTCTACTGCACCAAATCACCACCCATAACGAGGGGCGTCGCGCTCTTGGTGCCGCTAGAAGAGTGGCGAACACATCATAAGGTAAGGTAAGGTATATACACTAGCAGGGGTATCCGGCGTTGCCCGGGTTTAAATGCTACTACCATAATAACCATCATCAATCACTACTACCACAATCATCACAATACTACTACTACCATAATCACCGGCCTCGACCTCCCTGTGCCTCATTAAACGGCGACCTCGATTTCGGCCGCTAAATGACCTCCGATTTTGGATCTGACCTCATCCGTACCCTCATTTTGGGGGGCTGCGAACAACTTTCGTTCCATACACCTTTTCGATCGGAGGCCTCCTTCTGCCCCAAACGGATTTTTTTTTTTAAACCAAAAGCAATTTTTCCGATTTCGCGCCCATTTTCTCCGTCCCTTTCACCCTGGGGAATTCTATTTTGTCACTAAAACCTGCCTAGGGACCCCCTTAATATGCATACCAAGTATGAACGCTCTAGCTTAAAAAATGTGGCCATGCATAAAGAACAGACACACAGACACACACACAGACAGACAGACAATCGAAAATATTATATATATATATAATTATATATATATATATATATACAGTATATATATATATATATATATATATATATATATATATATGTATATAACAGTATATACAGATATATAGTATATATATATCCATCCTTTCTTTCTTCCTTCTTTTATATTACGTCAGCATGTATATTGGCTTTGGGGCAAATCCGCTTTGGAGCCCGCCACTCCTTTCATTCATTCCTTCATTCATTCACTCATACAATCATTCATTCCTTCTGCGTGTGTGGGTGTGTGTGTGTGTGTGTGTGTGTGTGTGTGTGTTATTAAAGAACTGTAACCGCCCTGACCTCACTATTCGCCATATCTCATCACCCTTTTCACAATTCCTTCTCGCACGACTCTACTATGGGTTTCAGAGGCCGTGTTGCATCGTTTTTCGGGAATAATGTATTAACAAACAGTTGGATTAGTATAATTTTTTGACACAGCTTTTTTCACACCGTGCCCTAATTTTCGTCAATATAGTGCATTACCAAAAGTGTAGAATTAAGCTAGTTGTCCCTGTGTCATGAGGTTAAAGTCACACCTCAATGACTAAGAAACGGACAAGGTTACCGAGGCCTACCTGTGGAAACCACCAAACCATTATTGCTCCTTCATCAAACACGGTAGTTATCACCCACCATGACAAATGCGTGTTTACAGCCACGCGGACAATGACGTAACATGGTCGCCATAATTTGCATCACTGGAGCCAACGTCAAGTATGGCTGACAGTATACGACTGATGCCGTAAGCCCGTGGCACACGACGAAAACACACAACAGCCGGTAACCACCAAACCATTGCTCTTCCATCAAACACGGTCGTTATCACCCACCACCCTACCCTACTCTTGCCCTTACATTCAGGTTGTCACTATCATATATAAATATAAAATTAAAACATAATGCATGCCTCACTTTTATATGCATAAAGAATGCGCCAGTGGCCGTAGTTTCCATGTGAGAGAGAGAGAGAGAGAGTACAAAGGAGTACAAAGGAAATCAAGCAACAACAGGTCTAGTAACCCTTCTAGGTTGCTTGTCCTCCAAAACACTGAGGATCAAGTGTCCAAACAGTGGTTTAGAGTGGGTAAGGGAACATTGGAAAGGGAATTACTGCCCTGGAACTAATGTCCGTGGCAGGATTAGGAAATTAGTAGGGGACAGATGGGTTAGTAACTGAGGGGGGGATAAAATAAAGTTATTAATTTACAAACGCAATCAGTCGCGGGTTTGAAGCGAGATATTTGTCTAAGCGGAGTTTAAATGAATCAACGGTGATGCAGTCTATAACGTTTCGGGGAAGCCCATTCCACAAGTTGACAACTCTATTGAAGAAGAAATTCTTAGATTCGTGTGAGTTAAAAGATTTACCAATAATTTTGCAACCGTTTCCCCGCGTGTAATTAGATTGGTCGATAGTGAAGTACTTACTATAATTCATATTGTCGATGCCTTTGATGATTTTGAACACTTGAATTAAGTCACCTCTTAATCTGCGCTGGGTTAAAGGAAATAGATTTAATTCTCTAAGGACGCTCTTCGTATGGTTTGTTCTTTAGGCTAGGTATCATTTTGGTAACTCTACGTTGAACTCGTTCTAGCTTGTTTATATCTTTTTGGTAATAAGGGCACCAGGATTGAACGCAGTATTCCAGAAGAGGGCGGACTAAGGAATTGTAAAGGGTTAGGATAACTTCTTTGGATTTATGCTCAAATGACCTGCCTATAAAGCCAATTATTTTGTTTGCCTTCTTAACAACTTCTGAACATTGTTGACTCGGTTTTAGGTTACTCGATATGTTACTCCCAGATCGGTTTCTCTGTTTACATTCTTAAGCTGAGTGCCATTCATCGAATAGTTTGCTTGCTCATTTAGGTATCCGATATGTAGTACTTTACATTTATCCGGATTGAAACTCATTTGCCAAATTTGGGCCCAACATGACAATTTATCTAGATTGTGTTGCATATCGTCAACTTGTTCTTTTGAGAGTACGCTATTTGCAATTTTTGTATCGTCAGCAAATTTTGAGATTGTACAGGTGAGGCCCTCATCTATGTCGTTGATGTAAATTAGAAAGAGAATTGGTCCTAGTACCGATCCCTGGGGTACCCCGCTACTTACATTGGTCCATTTAGATGCCTTACCGTTTATGACTCTCTTTGCTTTCTGTCGCTGAGCCAATTTTCTATCCATTTCAACACACCGTCTTGTATTCCATGCGCTTTTAGTTTTAGCAGTAAACGTTTGTGGGGAACTTTGTCAAAGGCCTTTTGAAAATAAGGGATATAATATCTACAGCTTTACTCTCATCGTAGAGGTTGAGGATATCGTGGAAGAAGTCTAAGAGGTTTGTTAAACAGGAACGTTTTTTACGAAAGCCGTGTCGTCAAAGAGAGAGAGAGAGAGAGAGAGATAGAGAGAGAGAGAGAGAGATATGACGGGTGCCTAACCTTGTCCGTTTCCTCATCATTGAGGTGTGACTTTAACCTCATGACACAGGGACAACTAGCTTAATTCTACACTTTTGGTAATGCACTATATTGACGACAATTAGGGCACGGTGTGAAAAAAAGCTGTGTCAAAATATCATACTGATCCAACTGTTTGTTAATAAGTTATTCCCGAAAAACGATGCAACACGGCCTCTGAAACCCATAGTAGATTCATATTCTATTTTTTTTTTTAAAGTAAAAAAAAAAAAAAAAAATAGAAGGTCCCACCCCTTTCCCATTCTTAAGTAAGCCATTTTAGATTTACAGAAGAGTGACCATTACTTGCATTACTGCATGTCCACAAACATTTCAGTAATGTAAGCATGTTTCCTATTTTTTTTTTTTTTTTTTTTTTTTTTTTTTTTTTTTGTATTATTAAGGTGACAGTTACAAGATTCATATTCTAATAGCCACTTTCCTCCTTCCATAACTGAACCCTTTGAATAAGGTCGGGGTATTCGGCATTTTATGTCTGACTTGCGTTAGGAAGAATCTGTTGAAGTCTTTTAAGGGGAGATGGGCCGTTTTATTTAGTCTATTATTTCATCTATTCCTTTATTTTTTAGTTTCCTCGCTAGACCTTCATCAAGCTTATAAAACACCCCCTAGACCCCCCTTCAAGATAAATTTGTACATTTTTCGGTAGAAACATGTTCCGGCCGAAGGCCGGTCCCTCTTAAATTTTCAGGCTCGCTAACGCTCGCCAGGAGAAAATCGACACTAAAGGTCTTCTAATTGACAACGAAATGGGGTGAAAGGTCTTAAAATCGCCAAATTAATGGGCCGAACATCTTATAATCTCAAAACAAATGGGGCTTAACACGAGGGAGAAAGGGGACCAGAAATACGACCCATCTCCCCTACAATGTTGATGGGGAGAAACATTTAAATTTGGTTAAAGGTTAAGGTTAATGTATGTAACATTGAGAAGTGATAGTCATATTGATGCTCAAACATTTTATAGCGAAAATATGTAAGTGAACAGTAATCCAGGTTAAGGCCTTGGGTCAGCTAGGTTACGACTCTGCATGGAGATCTGTAGTCCAACCCAACCTCCCATCCCTATGCTCAAGGGTGACGGAAACCACAGAAGCACTTTATAAACACTACCCAAGTGATCTGTGTATGGGTATGAGCATCTTCAATAATTGTTCCGCGGTGATGACTTTATCGACTGAATTCGGGTCCTTCCCTGTAACATTGTAATCCAATTAATTCATTTATCTCGCAACACCAAACACCTCCCACTGAAATTAATGAAAGCATGTGCTCCACCCGGGATTCGAACCGGGGTTATCACATACATATCTTAAACACTCAAACCATAACACCATCAAGACAGTTAAAGATTTTAAGTACACTCGACCAAAAACCAATCTTTACACTGGTGAGCTGTAAATAATTTAGTGTGAACGGAATGAATCGGGTGAAACATACGTCTGTGAGGTATTATCATTAGATTCCGACCCACTTCCAGAATGTTTAGAGCGTTAGTGTAAAGATTGTTTTTTGGTCGAGTGTACAGTCGCGCTAATAAGTGATGTCTCGGCACCAAGTATGTGTTGGTCAATAATTGGTATCAGCAATATCTAAGCTTCATTTCTTCATATTGAGTGAAATATACAAACATGTTCCTACACTTACCCACCCTATTCAACATCTGACAGACATTAATACAGCACAGAGCAAGCCAAACGTAATGACAGCTGGGCCATGACTTATTAGCGCGACTGTACATAACTACGATTTTATATACATTTATCGAATACTGGATATTAACTTAATCATGTACACCTTTTCTCAGATGTGCGATACCTGCGTCACCACCGTCGTGAGGTCAGCGATGGGGACCTAAACACCACCACCAGCGGAACAGAGCCCCCGGGGGATACATTGGTGGAGAACACAGGTGGTGGTGGTGGAGATGCAGGGGATACATTGGTGGAGGAAGGTGGTGATATTGATGGTGGAGATGATGATGGAGTTCAGGAGCTGGTGGTGGTGCGGGGGCAGGAGGTGGTACTGGAGTGTCAGGTGCCACAAGGCGTGACACCGGTGCCAGGGGAAGACAGTGTGGAAGGGGAAGTCATATGGTACCACGATGGAGTCCGGGTAAGTCACTCAATAATAAGGAGGATGACTTTATTTATTTGGTCATTTATTTATCTTATTATTATTTTGTCAGTGTCCTCCCTATACCTCCATTAAGCTTAAAAAAAAACAAAAAACAAAAAAACAAGATAAATTTATAAATTTTTCGGTAGAAAAATGTCCCGTCCAAAGGCCGGATCTTTTTATAATTACAGGCTCGCTACCGCTCGCCAGGAAAAAAATCGACACCCAAATGGCACGAAAGGTCTTAAAATTGACAACGAAAATGGAGCGAAAGGTGTTCAAATCGCCAAAGTAAGGGGCCAAACGTCTTAAAATGTCAAACTAATGGGACTAAACACGAAGGAGAGGAGAGTCCAGGAAAACCATGACACGCATTCATTATACAATTTTACGCAGTTTATAAAATGTACAAACTTATCTACACGGGGGAATTTGGGGATTTTTTTTTTTTTTTAACCCCTTCTATACCGACGACATATTTTTCCTTTGATTTCAGCTACATTGAGACAATTGCATAAAGCTTAGGAAGGATATGTGGTGGGCTAAAAGGATTAATTGGGATAGTTTGAAGCCTTTTAATTGGTACACGTCCTTCCTAAGCTGGATAATATGGTCTAACTGTAGCTGAGATCAAATACAAAGTACGTCATCGGTACAGAAGGGGTTAAGGGGAGATTTCCACCTGAAGGATTTTTTTTCTGGACCCCTTTCTCCCTCATGTTTAGTCCCTTTGCTATTGAGATTTTAAGACGTTCGCCCCATTAGTTTGGCGTTTTTAAGAACTTTCGCCCCATTTATGTCACTTTTAAGACCTTTCGTGCCATTTAGGTGGTGATTTTTTCCTGGCGAGCGAAAGCGAGCCTGTAATTTAAGAGGAATCGGCTATCGGCCGGGACATTTTTCTACCGAAAAATGTACAAATTTATCTTGAAAGGGAGTCAAGGGGGTGTAATTTCAAGCTTGATGGAGGTCTAGGAAACACACTAAAAACCTCCCCTTAAGCTCTTCGGTTCGCATGCAACATTATTATATGTCGCACCAATAATTGCATGTTTGATGCTTGGTCCTTCTCAACTTTAAGAGAGCCCTCGATGTTGAACTGCAAAAAGTGCCAGACGAGCCCATCTATGCAGGGGAGCGTGCTGCCCCTCCGAACAGTCTGCTGCACCAAATCACCACCCAGAACTAGGGGCAGCGTGCTCCTCGGTGCCACTAGGAAAGTGGCGAACTCAACCATAGGTGACCATTGGTGATGGGCTGGTCTATCAGAATGAGAACTGAGCGATCTCTGCCATACCCATAGCTTACTCTGACTGTTCCTTTTACTTATATATTTTCTAGATCTCGAGTGACGGCGTCTCTTCCGTGGATTGACCTCCCAATCTACCAAGATTGGAAGCCAAAGCGTCACATTTTTCCCTTGCCCCTCAACTCTCTCTTCATAATTGCTGAGGGGCACAGGGCCCTGGGTGGGGCTTTGGTTTCCCGGGCGTTTCCGCACCCTCCTCAGCTGCCCGCCATGGAGTGGCTTCGGTCACCCAGGCTTTATTGCGGTCGGCAGGGAGGGTTCTGCGGGGGCGCTCGGTTATGGCCTTGGCCTTGCTCGGGGCCTTGGGGCTGTTCGGCCAGGCAGCTTGGGGAACAACAACAACATAGGTCTATTATCCCTTATTTTGGATGGCTGGAATATCTTGCCTCTAAACTCCCTTTCGTCTCGTTCCTCTCGTATATCATCGATTTTCCGTTAGTCTTAAAGGGGAGATGGGGCGTTTTTCTGGACCACAATCTCCCTCATGTTTAACCCCGTTAGTTTTCAGATTTGAAGACGTTCGGCCCATTAGTTTGGCGATTTTAAGACTTTATGCCCCATTTCTTTGTCAATATTTAGACCTTTTGTGCCATTTAGGTGTCGATTTTTTTCCTGGCGAGCGATAGCGAGCCTGTAATTTTAAGAGTAACCGACCTTTGGCCGGGACACTTTTCTACCGACAAATGTACACATTTATCTTATAGGAGGGTCTATGGTTTTTTGTTTACAAGGTTGATGGAGGTCTAGCGAGGAAACTAAGAAATAACGAAATAAATTAATAATATACCAAACAACCGGCCATCCCCCTCTTCCTTCACACACGTTCGCACACTTTTGCCCCGACAGCTGTGCCTTTCAGCGAGCGAAATTGCTAGCCCCTTTTCAATTGCTAGCCCTTTTTCAATTGCTAGCCCCTTTTCAATTGCTAGCCCCTTTTCAATTGCTAGCCCCTTTTCAATTGCTAGCCCCTTTTCAATTACTAGCCACTTTTCAATTGCTAGCCCCTTTTCAATTGCTAGCCCCTTTTCAATTGCTAGCCCTTTTTCAATTGCTAGCCCCTTTTCAATTGCTAGCCCCTTTTCAATTGCTAGCCCCTTTTCAATTGCTAGCCCCTTTTCAATTGCTAGCCCCTTTTTCAATTGCTAGCCCCTTTTCAATTGCTAGCCCCTTTTCAATTGCTAGCCCCTTTTCAATTGCTAGCCCCTTTTCAATTGCTAGCCCCTTTTCAATTGCTAGCCCCTTTTCAATTGCTAGCCCCTTTTCAATTGCTAGCCCCTTTTCAATTGCTAGCCCCTTTTCAATTGCTAGCCCCTTTTCAATTGCTAGCCCCTTTTCAATTGCTAGCCCCTTTTCAATTGCTAGCCCCTTTTCAATTGCTAGCCCCTTTTCAATTGCTAGCCCTTTTTCAATTGCTAGCCCTTTTCAATTGCTAGCCCTTTTTCAATTGCTAGCCCCTTTTCAATTGCTAGCCCCTTTTCAATTGCTAGCCCCTTTTCAATTGCTAGCCCCTTTTCAATTGCTAGCCCCTTTTTCAATTGCTAGCCCCTTTTTCAATTGCTAGCCCCTTTTCAATTGCTAGCCCCTTTTCAATTGCTAGCCCCTTTTTCAATTTATACTCGAAAAGCTGTTCCCGCTCTTTTTGTTAAAATTTTTGCTAGTCGCTAATTTTCTTTTTCTTTAATCATCTTGCCTAAATGTTTCGTTCACCTCGGCTAACATCTGCCTATATACTAAAATAGAGTGGACTAGCACGTTATGGTATGGTCATGTATTAATATTGAAGCATCAGCTGGCCTTTAAGGGGAGATTTCCACTTGAGGGATTTTTTTCTGGATCCCTTTCTCCCTCGTGTTTAGCCCCGTTGCTTTTGAGATTTTAAGATGTTAGCCCCATTAGTTTCTCGATTTTAAGAACTTTTGCCCCATTTCCGTCAATTTTAAGAACTTTCGTGCCATTTAGGTATCGATTTTTTTCCTGGCGAGCGATAGCGAGCCTGTAATTTAAGAAGAACCGGCCTTCGCCTGGGACATTTTTCTACCGAAAAATGTACAAATTTATCTTGAAAGGGGGTCTAGGGGGTGTAATTTTAAACTTGATGTCGTTCTAGGGAAGAAACTAAATACCTCCCCTTAACACACAGGCTGTCAACCTCCAGATATTTCCCTTGGTGTTTGGGTAATGTGAAGATAAGATTGTAATTTAGGGGGAGGTAGTCGCTTTTTCGGGACCCCCTTCTCCCTCATTTTTAGCCCCACTAGTTTTGACATTTTAAGACGTTGGTTCCATTAGTTTGGGGATTTTATAACCTTTCACTCCATTTCTTTGTCAATATTAGGACCCTTTGTGCCATTTAGGTGGCTGGCGAGCGATAGCGAGCCTGTAATTTTAGAAGAATTCGGCCTCTGGCCGGGAAATGTTTCTACCAAAAAATGTACAAATCTCCCTTGAAAGGGGGTCTAGGGGGTGTTTTTCTAAGCTTGATGGAGGTCTAGGGAGGAAACTAAAATGATATATGAATAAATGAATTCATAGACCAAACAAACAGCCACTGTCCCCTTAATATTGAAGCATCAGCTGGCCTGTAACACACAGGCTGTCTGTCAAACGCCAGATATTTCCCTTGGTGCTTGGTTAACGTTAAGAGAATATTGTAATTAAGGGAGTTTACCTGTTTTTATTCTCTATTAAAGGGGTAACCTGTTTTTTTCTCTATTAAAGGGGGTGACCTGCTTGTTTTCTCTATTAAAAGGGGTGACCTGCTTGTTTTCTCTATTAAAGGGGGTGACCTGCTTGTTTTCTCTATTAAAGGGGGTGACCTGCTTTCTTTCTCTATTAAAGGGGGTGACCTGCTTTCTTTCTCTATTAAAGGGGGTGACCTGCTTGTTTTCTCTATTAAAGGGGTGACCTGCTTTCTTTCTCTATTAAAGGGGGTGACCTGCTTGTTTTCTCTATTAAAGGGGGTGACCTGCTTGTTTTCTCTATTAAAGGGGGTGACCTGCTTGTTTTCTCTATTAAAGGGGGTGACCTGCTTGTTTTCTCTATTAAAGGGGTGACCTGCTTGTTTTCTTTATTAAAGGGGGTGACCTGCTTTCTTTCTCTATTAAAGGGGGTGACCTGCTTGTTTTCTCTATTAAAGGGGGTGACCTGCTTGTTTTCTCTATTAAAGGAGGTGACCTGCTTTCTTTCTCTATTAAAGGGGGAGACCTGCTTGTTTTCTCTATTAAAGGGGTGACCTGCTTGTTTTCTCTATTAAAGTGGGTGACCTGCTTGTTTTCTCTATTAAAAGGGTGACCTGCTTGTTTTCTCTATTAAAGGGGTGACCTGCTTGTTTTCTCTATTAAAGGGGGTAACCTGCTTGTTTTCTCTATTAAAGGGGGTGACCTGCTTGTTTTCTCTATTAAAGGGGGTAACCTGCTTTTATTCTCTATTAAAGGGGGTGACCTGCTTTTTTCTCTATTAAAGGGGGTGACCTGCTTGTTTTCTCTATTAAAGGGGTGACTTGCTTGTTTTCTCTATTAAAGGGGGTGACCTGCTTGTTTTCTCTATTAAAGGGGGTGACCTGCTTTCTTTCTCTCCTGTTCTCTTTCTCTGGTTTGTATCCATTCGGCCCCATTCAGCCCACTGTTTTAAGACGTTTATCCCCATCCAGGTGTCGATGTATGCCTGGCGAGCGATAGCGAGCCAGCATTGTATGGAGAAATCCGGCTTCACCGGAGAAATCTTTCTATCGAAAAATGTACAAATTTAGCCTGCAGTCATAAACATTTACAAAAAATATGCTGGCTCGCGGAAGATCAACACCTGGATGGGGATAAACATCTTAAAACAGTGGGCTGAATGGATACAAGCTAGAGAAAAGGAGAAACAAATGCAGGTGACCCTCCTTAAGAGAGAGCATCATGTGGACTTTTGACCTTACTATTGACCTTGGATTGACCTGACTTACGAGTGAGCATCATGTGACTTTTGACCTTACTATTGACCTTAGATTGACCTGAATTAAGAGTGAGCATCATGTGGACTTTTGACCTTACTATTGACCTTAGATTGACCTGATATAAGAGTGAGCATCATGTGGACTTTTGACCTTACTATTGACCTTAGATTGACCTGAATTAAGAGTGAGCATCATGTGGACTTTTGACCTTACTATTGACCTTAGATTGACCTCCCTTTCTCAGCGGTGTGGATGATTTAAGAGTGAGCATTATGTGGACTTTTGACATTACTATTGGCCTTAGATAGACCTCCCTCTTTCGCTCTCTGCCATCGAAGACAGATGCGTAATAAGAGTGAGCGTCATGTGGACTTTAGACCTTACTATTGACCTCAGATTGACCTCCCTTTCCCAGCGTGTGGATGATCATGTGGACTTTTGACCTTACTATTGACCTCCCTCTCCCTCTCTTTCCCAGCGTGTGGATGACCTAAGAGTGAGCATCACGTGGACGGGTCGGCTGTTGGTGTCACACGCGGTAGTGGCCGACTCCGGAGTATGGCACTGTACCCGCTCAGGCATACCGGGAACCCAAACCAGGATACTGGTTACCAGTGAGTATTGTGATGCTAACCCTTTCAAAATATCTGCTTTCTGGCTATTATTAGAGTAATTATATTCACATTAGGAAGGGTATAATTATGGAAGTTAGAATGTTAATTAGGATAATCTTTACCCTTACAATTCCCACAGATTATTCCTAAAAACGTTTATTGGTAGCCTTAAGGGGGGATTTCCACTTGAGGGATTTTTTTCTTGACCCCTTTCTCCCTCATGTTTAGCTCCATTGCTTTTGAGATTTTAAGACGTTCGCCCCATTAGTTTGGCAATTTTAAGACGCTTCGCCCCAATGTTGTCAATTTAAAGACATTTCGTGCCATTAGGTGTCGATTATTTCCTGGCGAGCGATAGCGAGCCTCTATTTAAGAGGAACCGGCCTTCGGCCGGGAAATTTTTCTGCCGAAAAATTTACAAATTTATCTTGAAAGGGGGTCTAGGGGTGTAATTTTAAGCTTGATGGAGGTCTAGGGAACAAACTAAATACCTCCCCTTAAGAAAAGTCCAAAATGCGTCATAATCTTGAAAGGGTTATTGTAATGTACAGTTGTAGATGGATGGAGTAGAGACATAGTGTGTGGTGAATTATGGCGGGGTAGGTTGTTCTCGCGGATACGTTAACCCTCTCCGACATATGACGCGATTTTGAGCCTATTAGGGATACTTTAAAACCTTTGTTACCATCGGGGGTATTTAGAAACCTTTAGTTTAGTTACTTCAACCTCTACACTTGTCTTTGAGTTAGCTGTGGGCAGAAAACTAATTTTGGAGAGGTAATTATAAGAGTGAGGGAACTCTATTATTTTCTTATTGTTAATCTGGCAATCTCTGCGTCATATGAGCGTGAAAGGGTTAATAGCTTAAATATCTGTGTGTTCTGGTGTACAGACCTCCAAATAAATATATGGAAAAATATGAAGGTCTGTACACGAAACATGAGCGGCTTCGTGGATGGCAAGACCAGTGTAATCTTAGGTGTACAGTCGCGCTAATAAGTCATGTCTCGGCACCAAGTATATTTCGATCAATAATTGGTATCAGCAATGTCTAAAACTTGATTTATTCGTTTCGAGTGAGATATACAAGCACGCTCCTACACTTACCCACCCTAGTCTACATCTGACGGACATTAATACAGCACAGAGCGAGCCAAACGTATTGACAGCTGGGCCATGACTTATTAGCGCGACTGTACACGGCTGATGTTCATATACACAGACAAAAGTGTATCCGTAACAACTTGAACTACTGTATGTAGGGGGAGTGTATCAGTTGTGTTGCAGTCCATGTGTTCTAATAAGTGCAAATAGAGTGTTAAGGGGAGATTTCCACCTGGAGGGGTTTTTTCTGGACCCCTTTCTCCTTCATGTTTAGCCCCATTGCTTTTCAGATTTTAAGACGTTCGCCCCATTAGTTTGGCGATTTTAAGAACCCTCGCCCCATTTCTGTCAATTTTAAGACCATTCGTGCCATTTAGGTGTCGATTTTGTCCTGGCGAGCGATAGCGAGCCTGTAATTTAAGGGGAATCGGCCTTCGGCCGGGACATTTTTCTACCGAAAAATGTACAAATTTATCTTGAAAGAGGGTCTAGGGGGAGTAATTTTAAGTTTGATGGAAGTCTAGGGAGTCAATTAAAAATCTCCCATGAAACGAAAGCCGAATCCAATATTATTAGTCTTTATTGTTTTATTAAGGGAGCCCACCTCGCTTTTTTTTCTCTTTCTCTCCCTCTCTCTTTGGCTTATATCCATTCGGCCCCATTCAGCCTACTGTGTTAAGACGTTTACCCCCATCCGGGTGTCAATATTTTCGTGGCCAGCGGTAGCGATCCAGCATATATATATTTTTGTTTTGACAGCAAGCTAAATTTGTAAATTTTTCGATAGAAAAATTTCTCCGGCGAAGCCGGATTTCTCCATACAATGGTGGCTCGCTATCGCTCGCCAGGAAGAAATCGACATCTGGATGGGGATAAACGTCTTAAAACAGTTGGCTGAATGAGGCCGAATGGATACAAGCCAGGGAAAGAGAGAAAAGGAGAGAAAGATAAAAAAAAAAATGACCCCCCCCCCCCCGTAAGCAAAGATATAATTGTGGTTTGTAGTTCAAATTATGTCTTTGGAAGTGATAAGACAAAACAATGCTTTGGAAGTGATAAGACAAAACAATGCTATTTCATGGCAATTTTCTTGTATGCCTCATACTGATTCGAGTCTTCAAAAAAAATTGCTCCGGTTAGTACACTCTGATACCATGGTCTCTAGTCCGCTCATAAGAATTCCTGGACCCTCTATGTTTTTATTGATGCAATTATGATTAACTAGATAGTTTTGTGGACATAATTGGCATGTCAATAAATAGTATATAATCTATATATAGTTTTGCCGTTGATGTATAGAAAATGATATTAATAAATCCGTTTCCAGAGGTATACTTTCATAGTTGGAAATGTGTACAGTCCACGAATATTTATGGGTGGGCTACAGAAACGAGGGACTGGGGTTCTCGAAAAGGAGCTCCAGTCCTGACGTTCTTCTTGACTTACACTGTGCTGGCTTAATAATCCAGTAGGCTTAATAGCCTCTGAAGTCCTATTTTAACTAACTATGATGTCCAAGTGTACAGTCGCGCTAATAAGTGATGACTCGGCACCAAGTATGTTTTGATCAATAATTGGTATCGGCAATATCTAAGCTTTATTTCTTCATATCGAGTGAAATATACAAACAAGTTCCTACACTTACCCACCCTTTTCAACATCTGACAGACATTAATGCAGCACAGAAAGAGCCAAATGTAACAACAGCTGGGACATGACTTATTAGTGCGATCGATCGTACGGTCGCGCTAATAAGTCATGTCCCAGCTGTCAGTACGTTTGGCTTGTTCTGTGCTGCATTAATGTCTGTCAAATGTTGAATAGGGTGGGTAAGTGTAGGAATTTGTTTGTATATTTTACTCAATATGAAGAAATAAGGCTTAGATATTGGTGATACCAAATATTGATCAAAACATACTTGGTGCCGAGACTTATTAGGCCGACTGTACATACAAATTTTATAGTATACGTATTTTCTTTGAATCAGTTCCCCCCGAGAAGCCCTACCTGGTGTACGGTGGAGCCCAGCTAGCTGCGGGTGCCCGGCTGACCACCCGGGAAGGTAACACTCTCACCTTACACTGTGTGGTGGAAGGTGGCAACCCCGCACCGCAACTCACCTGGCTCATAGCAGCACAGGACGTCACACCTTCCAGCCAGGTAACTCGTTTAACCATTACGGGAAGGTTTTTAGTTGATTCCCTAGACTTCCATCAAGCTTAAAATTACTCCCCCTTGACCCTCTTTCAAGATAAATTTGTACATTTTTCGGTAGAAAAATTTCCCGGCCGAAGGCCGGTTCCCCTTAAATTACAGGCTCGCTATCGCTCGCCAGGAAAAAATCGACACCTAAAGGCACGAATGGTCTTAAAATTGACAGAAATGGGGCGAGGGTTCTTAAAATCGCCAAACTAATGGGGCAAGCGTCTTTAAATCTCACAAACAATGGGGCTAAACATGAGGGAGAAAGAGGTTCAGAAAAAAATCCTCCAGGTGGAAATCTCCCCTTATGTCCCTTGAGGCTTATGCTGGGTTTTGACAGTTTATTCTGGCTATCATTAGGTGATTTTATTCAGTTTTCTTCTCTTTGTCTTCTCATGTTACCCTCATTCCACCTTCTGCAGGTACCCGTGAAGGTAACAGTCTCACCCTAGACTTATTTTAGAAGTATATTCTTTTCATTCTAATATACAATTTGGCTCTCCCTCGCCAGAAAAATATAGACAACTAAATGGCACATCATGTCTTAAAATATAGACAACTAAATGGCACATCATGTCTTAAAATATAGACAACTAAATGGCACATCATGTCTTAAAATATAGACAACTAAATGGCACAACATGTCTTAAAATATAGACAACTAAATGGCACAACATGTCTTAAAATATAGACAACTAAATGGCACATCATGTCTTAAAATATAGACAACTAAATGGCACACAGTCTTAAAATATAGACAACTAAATGGCACAACATGTCTTAAAATATAGACAACTAAATGGCTCAACATGTCTTAAAATATAGACAACTAAATGGCACATCATGTCTTAAAATATAGACAACTAAATGGCACATCATGTCTTAAAATATAGACAACTAAATGGCACATCATGTCTTAAAATATAGACAACTAAATGGCACATCATGTCTTAAAATATAGACAACTAAATGGCACATCATGTCTTAAAATATAGACAACTAAATGGCACATCATGTCTTAAAATCGCCCAACTAATGGAGCAAACGTCTTAAAATATCAAAACTAATTGGGCTAATCCTCAGAGTGAACGGTATCCAGAAAAATCAAACATCCCCTTAACCCGTTCAGTACCAGGGACGTCCTTTTCATCATATTCTGGCAACTATTAGACGATTTAATTCAACTTAGGAAGGACCTCTAGCCATAATAAGACTTCAAACTATCACAACCAATCCTTTTACCCCTTTCACGCATTTATGACGCAGAGGTTGCCAGATTAGCAATAAGAAATAGAGTTCTCTTTTACATCTCATTAGTTCTGCCCACAGCTAACTCAAAGACAACTGAAGTAACTAAACTAAAGGTTTCTAAATACCCCTGATGGTAACAAAGGCTTTAAAGTATCCCCAATAAGCTCAAAATCGCGTCATATGTCGGAGAGGGTTAACTACCACATATCCTTCCTAAGCTGCATATTATCGTCTAAATATAGCTTGCCTAAAATATAACACACGTCGCTGGTACTCAAAGGGTTAAGCATGCATGTTCCACCTCTTCCGATGATTTGCGTTCTGTCTCTCGACCCGTGACTTGACCCCAGCCAAATTGTAGCGTGTTGGAAATACAGGTGATAAAAATGAAAAGAATATACCTGTAAATTAATTGTTAAATTATAAGAAATCAGTGTATAATAGTTTGGGAAGTGTGATAAAGAATAGTCACACTGAAGAGCGTAACTGTATTGTGCATATCAATAAAATACAGGTACAATTGTGTCAATTCAATTCAATTTCACTTCAATACAGACATTTTGCTCCATATTACGTCTGGTTGCGGCCTTGGTGTGAACACAGATTTAGAAGCCATGGAGTGGCTTCGGTCACCCAGGCTTTATTGTGGTCGGCGGGGAGGGTTCTGTGGGGGCACTCGGTATGGCCTTAGAATTGCTCGGGGCCTTGGGGCTGTTCGGCCAGGCAGCTTGGGGAACAACAACAACAACAATCTGAATAAGTGTTTACCCCTTTGATTGCAAGAGGTAGTTCCTAAGCTGTAAATACACACAATACACTCCTCTGAAGCTCTTGCATGTTGCTATGGAAGAAGGCTCTTCGAAAACTAATAAAATGGTAAAGTGATTTTCAAAATATGGTTTAAAATGGTGTCGTGGTGTACATGGATTATATGATCAAACTATCGACCACCTTAGTCCTCACCACCACCACTACTACTACTACTAGTACCACCACCACCACCACCACCACCACCACCACCATCCCCACAACCACCAACACTTACACCACCCCCACCACACAACGTTACCACCACCTTCAACACTACCACCACCATCAACCACCACCAACAACAACACCATCAACAACCACCAACAACAACAACACCACCACCACCACCACCACCACCACTACCACCACCACCATCAACCACCACCAACAACACCACCACCACCACCAACAACAACACCACCACCACCAACAACAACAACAACACCACCACCACCATCAACACCATTACCACCACCATCAACCACCACTACCACCACCATCAACCACCACTACCACCACCATCAATCACCACCATAATTACCACCACCACAATCACCACCACTCCATCAGGGTCATAACAGTGAAGGTAGGAGCACATAATAGCGTATTAAAGCTCATTTCAGAGGAATTATGGCATTTTGTGGCTCTTTCAAATTATGCATCCTTACTGAAATTCGCTTCATTACAGTCATTAATTGCTGTGAATATTATCATTGTGTATTAATTATTTATATATATATTTTTCTCTCTCTCTCTCTCTCTCTCTCTCTCTCTCTCTCTCTCTCTTCCCTTTCCAATGTTCCCTTACCCACTCTAAACCACTGTTTGGACACTTGATCCTCAGTGTTTTGGAGGACAAGCAACCTAGAAGGGTCACTAGATCTGTTGTTGCTTGATTTCCTTTGTACTATCTCCTCTCTCTCTCTCTCTCCTCTATTTGTTCATATATAGATATATTATATATATATAATATTAGTAGTAGTAGTATTTTTATTTTTATTTTTTTTTTTTAACCACTTTTTTTCTCTCCCCCAGGTACGGTCGGTGTGGGTGGAGGACTTAGAGCAGTACCGGACCGTAAGTAACGTGACCGTAGCCGCCGCTGGGAGGGATCGTCATAACGCTACGGTCGCCTGTATCGTCCGTCACCCGTCACTGTCTGTTCCGGCAACCGTCACACTATCCCTTAATATACAGTGTGGGTAGTGATGGTGTTGGTATTGTTGTTGTTGGTGTATTTATTGTTGTTGTTGTGAGTTTTGTCGTTATTGTTGTATTTATGATTTTTTTTTTTTTTTTTTTTTTTTTTTTTCTTTCAATCACTGTTACACCCAACCACCTTTGCTCCCTAAACTTTCATCAAGCTTGAAAAATACCCACTAGACCCCCTTCGAGATAAAGGTGTAAATTTTTCGGTATAAAAATTTTCCGGCCAAAGGCGGTCCTTCTGAGAGAGAGAGAGTAGAGAAAACAGAAACTACAGATTAGCGAAGACGAGAGCGAGAGAGAGATCGAAAACAGAAGAACAAAAAAGACAAAATAAAGACAAAAAGAGGGAAAGAGGAAAAAAAAAAGAAAAAAAAAAGAAAAACAAAAAAGAGAGAAAAGGAGAGAGAGAGAGGGAAAAAAAAAGAAGAAAAAAAAAGAAGAAAAAAAAAAAAAAAAAAAAAAAAAAAAAGAGAAAAAAAAACACAAAAAAAAAAAAAAAAAGAAAAAAGGAAAAAAAAAAAAAACAAGAAAACAAACAAAGAAAAAAAAGAAAAAAAAAAAAAAAAAAAAAAAAAAAAGAAAAAAAAAAAAAAACAAAAAAAAAAAAAAAAAAAGAAATAAAAAAAAAAAAAATAAAAAAGAAAAAACACAAAAAAAAAACAAAAACAAAAAAAAAGGGAAAACAAAAAACAAATAAAAAAAACATTAAAACACAAAAAAAGAAAAAGAAAGGACAACAAATAAAAAAAACAAAACAAAAAAAATAACAAAAAAAAAAAAAAAAAAAAAAAAAAAAAAAAAAAAAACATAAAAGAAAAAAACAAAAAAGTCACTAAACAGGGGTGGGAAGAAATCAAAAAAAAAGAGGGGGAGAAAAAAACGAAAAAAAAAAACAAGACAAAAAAAAGGGAGAAGAAGAGAGAAATAAAAACAAAAAAAACAACAGAAAGGGGGAACAAGAAAAACCAACAAAAGAACAAAAAAGAACAAAAAAAAACAAAA